>MJUT01023287.1:244776-257490 GCA_002080005.1 Gigantidas platifrons
AAGTTTAGTACAGGATCACCCAATGATCATTCCTGTAAAGTCACAATTCAATTGGCTTAGTGGTTTCTAACAATAAGATTTTTAAAATTTCGACCAATCAGAACACATTATGAGCCCTGGCAGCCATGTTGGATTTCCGGTCAGCACCAAAAACAAAAATCTTGTATATGACCATCTAATGAACATTTCCGCCAAGATTGGTTCAAATCTGTGGCGTGGTTTCAGAAAAAAAGATGAAAATGTGAAATTCCCATAGGGTCCAATGTTAAACTAAGTCGAGTCATGGTGGCCATCTTGGATATATGCGATCGGCACAAAAATAACAAATTTAGTAGAGGACCATCCAGTCATCATTTCTGTAATGTTACAATTCCATCGGCTAAGTAGTTTCTGACAAGAAGATTTTCAAAGTTTCAACCAATCAGAACACATTATTGGCCCTGGCAGCCATGTTGGATTTCCGATCTGCACCAAAATAACAAATTTAGTAGAGGACCTCCCAATGAACATTTCTGCCAAATTTGGTCCAAATCAGTTCAGTGGTTTCAAAGAAGAAGAAGAAAGTATGAAAAGTTTACAGACGCGGACGACGACGACGGACGCAAAGTGATGACAAAAGCTCACATGACCCTTTGGGTCAGGTGAGCTAAAAACGATCTACAAAACATACACATAAAACTAAAGATTGACTAACACAAACCCAACAAAAAACCGGGGATGAACTCATGTGCTTCGGAAGGGTAAGCAGTTCCTGCTTCACAACAAAATTATTATAGACATTGTAAAATGCTAATGTCAGACTGATTTACCCGTATCCATTGTCTATGATTTTCTGTACAAATTCTATAATTTCTGGTACATATTCACTGACTCTGGTTAGAACGTCTGCTGGTAAAACCTATTTAACAAACAGAAAAATAAACAATTTTATTCTAATCATTTTGATACATCTCTTTTAAAGTTTCTCAACTTAAAAGTTCTGATAATTGATTATTTCCCTTGAAAGACAACAAAATAATGATTATGGGTGTTTAATACCATTTTCAACAATATTTCAGTTATATCGTGGCGGTCAGTTATATCGTGGCGGTCAGTTATATTAGTGGAGGAAACTGGAGTACCCACAGATAACCACAGACCTGCAACAAGTCAGTGATAAACTTTATGCACATTCGTAAAAAAAAAAAAAAAACATTCGTAAAATGAAACCCTCAATTATGTTTTGTCATTATTCATTATTCTAGCAGAGTAATTGTGTAAAAATATCGGTCTCCATGATAAAATTCTGAAGATTTATTAGTACCCTTGAAAGATGACAGAATATGATAAGGGTTGTGGGTGCTTAAAGCCATTATCAATGAGATTTATTTATACCGTGACGGTCAGTTTTATTGGTGGTGAAAACCAACATAAAACCACCGACCTATCACAAGTAACTAATATGGGTATTAAACTCACAACTTATGCTGTGATAGCTGAAATGCCCCTGGAGGTTGGTCATTACATTCAGGATGCCCCTTTAAGCATCTGTCATTTCCCAACTAGTCACATGAAAATCACATATTTAAAATCATTATTGAAGACCCTACTATGACTATGTAGAATAACAATAAATCAACTGTTCCTTTATTTTACTTTGAGTTAGATTAGGTTTATGGTGCTTAATGCCACTTTCAACAATATTTCAATTATATCGTGACGGTCAGTTTTATTAGTGGAGGAAACCAGTGTACTCTGAGAAAATGACCGACCTACTGCAAGTCAATGACTAACTTTATCACATAATGTTGTATCCAGTACACCTCGCCATGAGTGGGATTTGAACTCACAACGTTACTGGTGATAGGCACTGATTGCATAGGTAGTTATAAATCCAACTACCATATGATCACTGCCACGACGGCCCCTGAGCCTATGTGTAAAATTGGAAAGTCTCACATGTTCATTTACATCCATATCCTTTCTTACTAACTAAATAACATTTCAGGTCTACAATGTATATCTTCTAAAGTCATTTTTACATTCAAAGCTTTCATATCTTGGTGAAACTGCTCTTCAAAGTGCTTTGGTAGACTGGCAAATATAGAATTGTCTGTGACCTCTGACCCATGAAGACCATCCAGCCAATCAGCAATAATGTCTCTAGATGCTTCTAACAATGCCTGAAAAATGTAAGAATACAAGTGGAAAGAAAGAAATAAAGAAAACAGTTTTTTACATAAAAAAAAAATTAACAGGGTAATTTTCACGTTATGTGCCTAACTGGATTAGCTCGATCTACAAACAGGGTAGATAGTCACTCTCTGGTAGACAACATAAATGATTCTGTATCACTACACTCAGTTATAACCTTTGACCTTACCCTATTTTAGCTGTCCTGTTTAGGTCTTTTGGCTTGATTGCTCCCAAACACTTAAATTCTTTGGATTTCAAATCTTTCTATGTTGACCATACCTGATGCATGGCTATTCTAAAAACATGTCGTGCATACTAAATTTGATATCTCCGTTTTAAATTGAAGACTATTTTACAGCATTCTAGTCAAATACAGGTATTATAGTACATTGTACTAGAGGCTATTTCCAGCATACTTGATGAAGGTTATTCTAGAAATGTGTCGTGCACACTAAATTTGATATTTACTTTTTTATAACCTTACCTGTCTGGCCTGTTGAACTTCTTCTGTTCCTTTATCGTTATTTACAACAGCTTCTAAAGCTGTCAGTCCTGTGTTAACTTTAACTGACATTCTATCATACATAGCTTTTTTGTCAGGGTCAGTCTCAGTCTTAACTTTAACTGCAAATGGCTGAAAAAGAAAATAGAACAGTAGACTATTTATAATTTGAAGCTATTTATTATATACACTCCAACAAAAGTTAAGCACCACCCTATATTTTTTTACATCAATACTGTTAAAACAATAAAATAGATATCACTATTTTTCTTACACTTCTTAAAAGACTACACCAAGGGCTCTAAAATTACCAATCTACGAAGTATTTATCATCCTGAAAGACGTGGCAAAAATGGGGTTCAAAACAGGCGCTGGAAAAACGTAAAACCAGTTTGTCTTTGATGGAAGTTTTTAACACTGCATTAAAATGCAGAGTCTTCAGATTTTAAGAACTTTTAAATGCATCTATTGTGTGTATGGGTAAGGCATAAATATCAATAACGAGTATATCCACCGCGTTTATTGTGAAGTTCTGTAACACGCCTCGCCATGCTTCGCACAAGACGCCTAAGCCGTTCTTGGGGGGACTGCTGCCACTCCTGTAAGATAGCAGTTCTTAATTTGTCAATATTTTGACATTTTGGATTGCGTTGGTTAATTTTTCGGCCAATAAAGTCCCATACATGCTCTATAGGGTTCATGACTGGCGACATCGCAGGCCATGGAATTGTCTGAACAGCCTCTTGCTGTAAAAAAATGTTGTACAATTCGGGCTCTATGTGGCCTAGCGTTGTCGTCCATGAACATTGGCCTGTCAGCCAACGCATGATTGTCGAAATGGGGGACTACGCGTGGAGCGAGCACATTGTCACGGTATTTTTGGCCTGTCCGATTACCATCAAGAACGTACAAAGGAAAAACAACCCCAGACAGTTACACCCCACCCCCAAAAGCAGTTGTGCCCAAAATGTGGTTGTCCTGAAATGAAGTGTTTCGTTGGCGCCAAACCCTTGCACGACCGTCGGTAGGGCGTAACAAAAAATGACTTTCATCAGACCAGTGGACCCGTCTCCATGTGCGAATAGTCCACCCCAAATGATCATGTTACCAGTCAAATCGAGAATGGCAATGACGTAATGTCAACTGTGGACGTTTTATGGGTTGTTGCGCTCGCATTCCTTGATGGTGGAGGCGTCTGATTACAGTGCGTGTGCTAATGTGGCCTCCAAATGCTAAATTACCACGAAGTGCACCAGCTGTACTGAACGGCCGTTGCCGCGCCCGTCTGGATATGAGCTGGTCCTCTCTCGGCGTCGTTTTGCAAGGTCTACCTGCACGTGGACGGTCAGTAACATTCCCCGTTTGACGAAAACGCTGCATCAGTCGTACAATGATGGAATGGTTAACCCTGATGTGGTCTGCCACCCTTCTATGGCTAAAACCACCATTATGCATGCCAACAGCTTGCCACCTTTCTGGTATGGTTAATTTTTGCCACACCATACCAAACCAATAGAAAATGAAACTTAAAACTCTACACACAAAAAAAAATCAGCTTTCGTTCGCAAACACAAATGTTGAGAAGTACACTTGGCACTTTACACACCCTGTCATATACACATAAATAAAAATCAATCAATAACCTGTTTCACAGGTAAGTAAGTATGTGTGTACAGGTAACGAAAACATCAAACCGATTTGAAATAAGTTCATTATTAGAAAAGATATTATTGAAACAAGTCAGGTGGTGCTTAAGTTTTGTCAGACTGTATATAAGGATCAATGTTCTATTTTCATCTAAAACCTCTACAAATATTCCATAATATCCTGTTTAGGCTCTTTTGTTTTATTGGTACCAAAACTTACAATTATTTGGCTTTCCAATCTTTCCATTTTGAGCATACCTGGACTGGGTTGCACAAACGTCATTTAAATTTAAGTGTCAATTAAATCGGCCTTAAACTTCAATTAAATTTAAGTAACCGTTATTTCCATTGCACAAACGTTTGTTAACGTTAATTAATACTTAAAGGTTATTTAAATTTAATTGTGGAATAGGGGCATTTTTAAATATTTAATTGCAAATTAATCAGAGAACG
Organism: Gigantidas platifrons; assembly: GCA_002080005.1. Classification (NCBI taxonomy): domain Eukaryota; kingdom Metazoa; phylum Mollusca; class Bivalvia; order Mytilida; family Modiolidae; genus Gigantidas; species Gigantidas platifrons. Next base: position 249,553 of record MJUT01023287.1, read on the forward strand.
ATTAATTTACAGACAAATAACTTAGGTCCCGTTACAGATTCGGGAGGCAGTCCATAGAGATAATTACAAATCTCATCCGCGAAGCGATCTTAGATCCTACTCAAAGAATTCATTCCCTTAGTGCAGAAACGCAAGTACGAAAGTTTTTTTTTACTCTGCTTAAATCTCACAATTACTAAATGTTACATTGTGAAGATTTTTTGATCACCACATATTTCAACACTGTAAACTGAAATATTTGTTACGAAATAATGAATAAATTGTGTATTCTGAGTTCTGTAGATCTTCTTTTCTACTCCAATGGTTTAAAATTTCCCTCCTGACAACTATTGTTTACTCAAATTAATTCCCTTATGCAAAGGGAAGTAAATCTATCTTCAAACTGGGGGCTCATTGAGGGATTTATAACTCAACTCAAACATTTTGCAAAAAGAGAAAAAAAAAAATACAACAAACTACAAGTATGAAATTGTCAACAATTTTAATAACAAATTATTTTCAATTATAAATTTTTATGGGAAATTACCTTTTTCGTGTACATGCCGAGTCTTTAATTTGTAGCATTACGTAAATTTTGTTCAAATTCTGGTAGATTTATATGTCATCATATTTAGATTTATTCTTGATTTATTCTATGCGTCACTGTTCGTCAATTAAAAAAAACTGGCGTAAACGGTATATTTATTTTGGACATTTTAACTTTCGACTCCAACTTTAAATTATGCTATATCCACCTGACCCTCGCTCATTGTCCACAGAAATATTATAATGACAAAAATAATAGAACTAGGATTACAAATTTTGTACCTGGTTATGGGAATTTTTCATATTTTCCTGCACCAGCTGTCGAAGTAGTGTGATTTCAGAACTATCCCAATTTGAACTCCTTTTCCTCTTATCGTCTGTAAAATTCTCCATTTTATTTTTCGACATCAATCACGAAAATGCACGTGCAATGTTGAATTGTGGGATATTAAACAAGGTTTAAATATAATTACAAACTTTAATTGACACTTACTTAAAATTAGCCTAAATATGCTTTGTGCAACTGATTTTAAACAGTTGTTTAACTAATTGATTTAAATAAAAATTATCTTTTAATTGGTGATTAATTTAAATGACGTTCGTGCAACCCAGTGCTGATTGTTATTCCATAAACATGTCGTGCATACTAAATTTGATAACTATGTTTTTAACTAAAGTCTATTTCACAGCATTCTAGTCAAATACAGGTATCATTGTACAAGAGGCTCCATAGGCCCTGCAAACACTTACCTAGTTAATATCAGTGTCATATGGAGAAGTTATCAGGGGGCTAGGATTATCGTGTTTAACGCCACATTCAACAATAATTCAGTTATATCGTGGTGGTCAGTTTTATTGGTGGAGGAAACCGGAGTGCTCAGAGAAAACCACTGACCTGTTGCAAGTCACTGACAAACTGTATCACATAATGTTGTATTGACTTCACCTCGGCATGAGCAAGGTTCAAACTCATAACTATAGAGGTGATAGGCACTGATTGCACAGGTAGTTGTAAATCCAATACCATACGATCACGACGACCCCTGAGAAGTTATCAGTATACAGATATTATACATAACACCTAACAAATAAATATCACGGTGTATATTCATAACGACTCCTTTCTGATTAAATCAGCATTCTTGCCTCCTTTCCGAATCAGGAAACACTTCCATTCCGACTTTTGATTTATTTTCACAACAGACGGCGAGTACATTTTGTCAATTTATCTTTTAATTGCCATATTTAGTGACTGAAAACATAGATGACGGAACACAATATACACACAAGAAATCGAAATAAGATCCTACGTGAGCTCAATGGGCGATGATGATTTATTTGTTACATATCTACGCAACACCAAGAAGGAAAATTTCAAAAACATGATGTTTCTCGAGTAACATGTCTATCAAAACCAATTACACAACAATTTTAAGACAATAACAGTTCCATTGAAATAGATAATAGGTTTATATCAAAGTTTGCATGTACATAAAATGCGATTATTGTATAGAACGCCTCCTTTCAGAGCATGGAAACAATTCTTTTCAGATAACCATTCATTGTTCGACTTACATACGATTTCATGGATTTACATTACAACATTTCAGTGTGTGGATTTAAAAAAAAAATTTATTTTGATTTTTTGTGTTTTAACGCCACTTTCAACAATATTTCAGCTATACCATGGCGACCAGTTTTAGTGGTGGAGGAAGCCGGAGTACCCAGAGAGAACCACCGACCATTGGCAAGCAACTGGTAAACTTTATCACTTGCGACTGCGAGTCGAGGGCACCCTTTTTAGCTCACATGGCCATGTGAGCTTTTGCCATCACTTGGCGTCCGTCATATTCAAATCTTCTCCTCAGAAACCACTAGTACTACACTGGGCCAATTGCAATCAGCACTACTCCATAGGCTATTGTAAATTGAAAATCTATAATTTGGGGGGTTCACAGGAGTTGTCATTTGGGGGGTTCACAGGAGTTGTCGTTTGTGTATTTGTTGTTGTTGAATCTCTTGATTCTGTTGATTCATTCAGGTTTTTTGACAATTTCACTCTTTTAGGAGGGTGTAACCAAAGTCCTTTTTTCTTCCGCTTCATGTTTAATCAGTTCTAAAATAAGACAGAAATCAGTCATGAAAAACCCAGTGACCATTCTACCCTTAAACGCTACAGATAAACCGAGGGGCTAACAATTTATATCGAAAATAGAGTTTACTGTCTTTACAGTGAAATTATTATATCCCCTAACGTCTTTGTATGCCTATTAAATTGGTGTTTTTAATATTTTTAGACATGTCATTGGGCACGTCCGATGCTCTCATTTTCATATTAATATTTTAGTTTTCTTTGTGGATCTGTCTTTAATTGTTCTGTGTTATTTGTGTGACTTTTTTCTCGACTTCGTCACGTTCTTCTACATGTTTTCACAATCATGATAATTTTGTTCAAACATCATCGATTCACTTTCTGAAAGGAATCGTTTATTTACACTCTCAAAGGAATCATTTCCAGAATAGATGTCATATTCGACTGATCGGAAAAGAGGCGTTTCTTTGATTTTTATAAATCACCAATTTTTCGGAAATTTACTGAAAAAATGAATCAACAAAATACGAATGTATAACAAGGACGGTACCAGATTGCAAAATAAGGGTGGTTATTTAATTGTCTGTCTCATATTTTAAACATTAAAGTGATTTATGTACGACACACTCACCTCACCGTTTACAGTATCACAGATTTCGTCTAGAAGATAGGTCAACTAACCCTTTTCAAGCTATTTTGAGTTACTATGATGATTGACATGCTCCGTGAACTGCTCAGAAAAGTCTTACATACCTAGATGTCATATTCGACTGATCGGAAAAGAAGCGTTTCTTTGATTTTTATAAATCACCAATTTTTCGGAAATTTACTGAAAAAATGAATCGACAAAATACGAATGTATAACAAGGACGGTACCAGATTGCAAAATAAGGGTGATAATTTAATTGTCTGTCTCATATTTTAAACATTAAAGTGATTTATGTATGTCACACTCACCTCACCGTTTACAGTGTCACAGATTTCGTCTAGAAGATAGGTCACGATCAACTAACCCTTTTCAAGCTATTTTGAGTTACTATGATGATTGACATGCTCCGTGAACTGCTCAGAAAAGTCTTACATACCTTTTGTTTTCATATCAATCAGTTTGAAATGCATGTTGTCTGAACATAGCTCCGAAAGGTGGCGTTTCCTGATTCGGAAAGGAGGCAAGAACGCCGATTTATTCGGAAAGGAGTCGTTATGAATATACACCGTGAATATTCATTACATTCTAAAATTCTTTTTTTAACATTCTCCAATAGTTGCTTATGTTAAATTTTGGACCCACACAGTACAGTATAGTACATTAACACCTCCTGGCTTTCATTTTCACAAGCTTGAATCTGTATAGCAAATGATGACTTTGGTAATAAGAAACTAACATAAAATAGTTTGAAAATTCTAATTACTAATGAATACCCTAGTTAGGCGAGAAGATCCATGTCTCAAAATAGCTATATTTCAGATTTTAAAAATCCAAGTTTTTCCTCAAACTTAAAGGAGAACGAAACCAACTGATGATTTGGGATTTTACAGAATTTAGAACTAATAAAAAAAATGAAAATATGACTTTTTTAATGAAAATTTTACAAGGGCTGGTGTTAAAGCACGTTTAAATTTCTATCCATTATGACAGAATTCCAAAAATGATATTATTGTTTTGATGAAGTTAAGCTGAACAGGTAAATCAAATAGAAGTATTTACGTCACTGATAAGTGAAAAATGGCAGTCTCCATGTTTAGCGGGAAATTTAAAATCAATAAGATATAAACGTGCTTTAACACCAGCCCTTGTAAAGTTTTCATTAAAAAAGTCATATTTTCATTTTTTTATTTGTTCTAAATTCCGTAAAACCCCAAATCATCAGTTGGTTTCATTCTCCTTTAAGGTGAGTATCCGTAATAGAAAGATACACAAGAACTTTGAATAAAAACAACAGAAGAGAAATTAATGCTGTAGTTAGCCGATCTCAGTTTATCTATGTCAGTGATTGTTGTTTAATGTCAACTCAGCAATTTATCAGCCATACAATGGCGAGGACAAGTTAATTTTCAATGAGATGATGATAAGGTCCACTTTGTACTAGACCAACACGCTTAGTTGGATTTTTATAGTGCTAGTTCACTGAAACAACATTCCGAGGATATACATGTCGCCCCACTCGTACACATTATCCTGATTCCGATCTAACCAGTCTTTGCTCTTTCTCCTTAATGCTACGTGCTTAGCAACAAATATCAATTTTATAGATTTTGGTTTGACCTGATCGGGGCTCGAACACATGATCTATCACACTTGAGGCGAGCACGCTAACCACTACACAACCAATGCAGTTAAGTTTTTCCATGATTTGATAAGATACCTTCATAGCCTCTATAGTGTCATCCATTATCTTCTTCCACGGATGGTTTTCTTGTAGATATTTCTCAAACAAATAGTTTTGCCTGGCTCTTTTGATTATCTGAAATAAAGATTACATTTTCAAATAAATTACCATAAAGATGAGTTAGAAATACAATGAAACATATATAAACTTCAAAACTGTGCTACAGATACAGTGCAGCCTTGTTATATGGTTAGGGTGCTCAATGCCACTTTCAACAATACTTCAATTATATCGTGGCGGTAAGTTTTATTGGTGGAGGAAATCAGATTGCCCTGAGAAAACAACCGACCTATCGCAAGTCACTGACAAACTTTATCACATAATGTTGTACTGAGTACACCTTACCATGAGCGGCCTCGTCAAAATATGAAATTATATAAATCATAAGTTGTATCATATCATATATGAATAATGATTATGTTTGTTTAATACCAATTTTTACAACATTTAACTTATATCTTAGCTTACAGTTTTATTTTGGCTCACTGAAAGAACAGGCAGGTAGACATGTCACTCCACTCGGACATATTATCCTGAACGCGAGCCACCCAGTCTTTAATATTACTCCTTAATGCTGCATGTTCAGCTGAGAAGCAGCAAATAAGTGTACCAGATGAAGGTTATTCCATATATTAGATATCCACATTTTTACTGTCACATTAAATTTTATTTCAAAATAAGGAGAAAAAGTAGACATGGCCGTTACCGAAACATGGATCATTACCTTGTCATCAATATCTGTGATATTCATGCAGTAAAAGACTTCATATTTGAAATAATCCTGTAGAACTCTCCGTAAAATATCAAACGATATATAGGACCTGAAAAAGGTGACAAAAAATAGTCCAGGTAATATAGATTAAGAAATGATGTTGCACAATTTTGAAACATAGAGTAATCTCCCTTCAAAAATGTTGTTTTTCACAACGTCAAAACTCTATTGTATTGTTTACCTTATCTAATCCATCAGAAGTTCAAGGTTAGGACTTCTTTACAACAACATTCCTGAACTAGTTATATGTAACAAAGGGGTGTCATTTTACTCACATGTAGAAAAGACTTGCATGGCGGCAAGTGGGCAGATTTGGGTCATGATTTGATTTGATTTTTTGTGTTTTAATGCCACTTCCAGCAATATTTCAGCTATATCATGGCGACCAGTTTTAGTGGTGGAAGAAACCGGAGTACCCGGAGAGAACCACCGACCATGGGCAAGCAACTGGTAAACTTTAACACTTGCGGCTGCGAGTTGAGTGCACACTTTTTTGTAATTTACAAAGCCAGGTGTGAACCCACACCGTATTGGTGATAGGCTTGTATGAGTTGTTAGGTAATCCAACTACCTAACTCATTGAGCCATACAGGCCCTTCAGATTTGGGTCTATAAAACAAGTCTAAACCTGATACTTTATATTATATTATATCCCATTAACCAATTTTATCCCGTCACATTTTTGTGCCTATCCCAAGCCAGAGTGTGTATTCCCAATTACCATATGTTGTGTTCTTTTAAGTTCGGTGATATGAGGTGAGGGGAACTTGCTCATTGTGTTGATATTGATGGAATTTATGAACATCATTACTTAAACTTTTTTTCTCATTTGCTAAAAACAGAACTGTGACCTATGTTTTTGCTGGCAATTTTTTTTTACTCTCGAATCGATATGACCTAACAGTAAAGTTGGAGAAACAGTTTTGTTATGGGGACAATATCAAAATACTATCTGTTTTTTTTTTTATAAATTCTTAGCCCAAGATATAATACAATAGTAATACAAAACTTACCTAGCATGCCCCATGTGTGAGGAATCATAGACTGTTGGTCCACAACTGTACCAGAAAACTCTTTTACCATTCTGTGGTATGAACACTTCCTGTAAGTAGTAGATATATATTTTGTATAATATTACATATCATATTTTAATAGACTATGCTGAGTTGCATTATGAAAAGAAACTTTAAGCAGTAATAATGCTTAATGGTCAAGAATTTCATCAATATCAGCAAAATTAACAACCAAATCTTACCTTAACTCACTGAACCCAAAAATGAAAATGACATATGACATTGGAAATTCAAGTCCTGGCTTGGGACAGGCATAGAAATATGGAGGGGTTAAAACGGTTTATAGGATCCCAACCATCCCCAATTGATAATTGGATGTTCAAAGACACTATAGATATAAACAAGATGAACTGTGAGCTAATGCTCACTTATGATACCCCCGCATATATGTTCAATGTGTATAAAAACCAACTAAGTCGGCAAACAGGAAGTAGGAATCTGACGGATCCAAAAACGCTTCCCACAATATGGCATACCTATATGAAGCTTGTGACCAAATATCAGATTTCTGCCGTCAATAGTTGCTGAAAAAAATGTGACGAAAAATATCTTGGGACAGACAGACAGACGGAAGGACAGACAGAGGTAAAACAGTATACCCCCCTCCGGTGGAGCGGGGGTATAACAAAGGATAAAATACCTGCACAGATTTGCTTCCACTAATTGAGACATTGTTATTTGCCATGATTTATAATGAAATCGTTTTCAGTGACTTGTGGTAGGTCGATGGTTTTCTCCAGTTTACCTCCACCATTAAAACTGACTGCCACAATATAACCGCAATATTGTTGAAAGTGGCGCTAAGCATAATAACCCCCTCCCTATAATGAAATCTTGTAAATCAATCTTGATGGTGGTTTGCTTATACAGTAGTCCCTCTCTTATTATACCACTCCCATTAAAGTCCACCCCTCTTATAAGGCCACTCCCACCAAAGTCCACCCCTCTTAGAAGACCACTCCCATCAAAGTCCACCCCTCTTATAAGACCACTCCCATCAAAGTCCACCCCTCTTATAATACCACTCCCATCAAAGTCCACCCCTCTTATAAGACCACTCCCATCAAAGTCCACCCCTCTTATAAG
>MJUT01023287.1:283446-321914 GCA_002080005.1 Gigantidas platifrons
CATACTTTATATATTTTGGGTGAAATAATGGTTATGCTATTTTATTTCTATGCTTCTAATAGCATTTCAATGCAGATAAAACTATATACAGGGTTTTAAGATAAAACTATATACAGGGTTTTAAGATAATTCAGGCATTTAAGACAGAAGTTATTTTCCATTTTCTTCTGAAGGATAGAGGGGCACATACAAAGGCAGGAGGGGCACTGCGCCCCTCTATTATAGGCTAGCTGGGACACTGCATTTATACATGAAGGTGATTGCTAATACTCAATCTTATTTACATATGTCATGTATTAATTTAGACAATTGTGAAGATGATACTGCAATAAAAGTATAGAATTATTTCAGATAATCAATTAGTGTTTGATTGTTTGATTGCTAGTTAGAAAACAAATCAATCAATTAACTGAGGGTAGAATTCTGTTGGTTCCTCCAAATCTATTATTTTTACCATCAAAGTAAATTATGATAAAGCGTGCATGTCATGTCTGCAGCATTAAAAAGTGACACATTAACCCATTAAAGATTGACAATCACGAAACAACTTCTGCAGCCCACAGCATACCATCAAACTCAACAGAAGACAAAGAAAGTTATTGGCATAAGAATAACAAAACAAGCATGGACATGTAGCTGATTTTTGTTGTTTTAATACAACGCTAATCTTTAGTAAACTAATAGAGGCTGTTATCGTTGATTTGTGCAAATTGCCATCAATGAAGGCTAATACCAATATTCATTTAAAATTGTATCCAATTGTGACAAAATAAAACAGATTCTTGTTGAAATAGATTTGCTGTATGTGGTTGGTTTATGGTGTTGAACGCCACTACACTATTTAAAGTTATATCGTGGCAGTCAGTTTTATTGGTGGAGGAAACAGGAGTACCTGGAGAAAACCATCTACCTGCCGTAAGTCACTGACAAACATTTTCACATAATGTATCGCCTGAGTGGGATTTGTATTCACAACGTTAGTGGTCATAAGTACTGATTGCATAGGTAGTTGTATATCCAACTACCATACCATCTGAATCATGACGGCCTCCTGTTTACTTCTTTAACAAGTTTTATTTAATACCTAATTTTATTTCGATAATAAAATTCCCATGATATGATATTTCATTAACAACATTAATTTCATCAAACATTTCACTCCTTTGAAAGTCCCTTTGCTAAGAAATTGTATAATTCGTAATTTCTAAATTTGAGGGTTAGGATTATGTTAGTGGTATATTTTGTCACTGTCAGGATTTTTTTTAGCTATATCAGGACTACCTGACATAATGGTATTGGATAACCTAAACATACAGTAGAACCTATCTTATGTGACATAGGTGAAATATAGTCACATAAGATAGGTGGCTGCTTAGTACAGGTTAAATTGATATGTAGTGCACTGTGAAGTGAAATAAATATTACGATCACATAATATAAGTTGTTGTTTAATAGAGGTGGTCACTAAAGCAGGTTATATATAGAAATGACAAGTAAAACCCTAAGCCTTGAGTACCGGTAGGTGTCTGGAAAATGTAACACTTGAGGTTTTTTATCTGTGCATGAACCCATTTCAGTGGTCTTAGTTAGACTTGTGATAAAATTGCTACCAAGGACCTCCAAATTTAGTTTGATTGATTGATTTTTGGTGTTTTAATGCCACTTTCAACAATATTTCAGCTATATCATGGCGACCAGTTTTAGTGGTGGAGGAAGCTGGAGTACCCGGAGAGAACCACCGACCATGGGCAAGCAACTGGTAAACATTATCACGTGCGGCTGTGAGTCGAGTGCACCCTTTTTTGTAATTTACAAAGCCGGGCCGTGAACCCACGCCGTATTGGTGATAGGCTCAACTTAAAATAGATCCAGTGACCTAATTCATTGAGCCACCCGGGCCCCTCCAAATTTGGAGTTGATCTTTAGGTTAATATTGTGTTCAATTATTATGAAACATGTTATGGGATTAGAGGTTATGGTGTTTAAGACCACTTTCAACAATATTTCAGGTATCAATTTTATTGGTGGAGTAAAAAGCAATCGATCAAGTTTTAGTTGTTGCATAATTTGTCACCTATTGAATAATTTCAGCTTATTTTTGTATACACTAACATTTAAGCAGTGATCTTTGATGACTGGTCAAGTAGTGAGATCTTAAAATGATGTTATCATGTCCTTAAAAGGTGATTTGAATCAGCTTGGACGTTACTAATTCTGTGTACCGGTAAATGAAAGAAGTGTCATGATATCACCACTCTGACAAGGGTATATTTATACAATACTTGAACCGTTTAAGGACATCTTACACAAATGTCTAAATTCTTAGAAATGTTAAATTTAGTTGTACATTACTCATTAAAATAACCAATTACAATAATAACTTAATCTTTCATCCTCCTTCAAGTTTTTATCAAATAAAACCAGAGGCCCACTTGTGCCTGCATTAGTGACTCATGTGCTATTAATTATCTGCTTATTAATTATCAATGTACAGGTTTGCATTTTCTCATTTCTGGAACATTTTGGAGAACCTGTTTAGGACATTTGATTTTCTTGCTCCAAGTGAATCTGTCCAAGTTTATTATTATAGTATTAATAAATGGGTGTTTTCATAATGGACCGGTTATATGTCCAAGGCAACCTTCCGAGAGCCATTATGACTTAACCGAGAACATATAACCGGTCCATTATGAAAACACCCATTTCTTAATACTTTAATTACCGTAACCAGTCAATTTCAATCTTAGGTAATCTTCATTCTTTTTGAAGAAGGTCATAATGGACCGGTCTATTATGGCTTTTACCAGTCCATTATGGTCTTCTGTCGGTCCATTGGACCGGTAAAAGCCATAATAGACCGGTAAAGCATTTTGGAGCAAAATAATGTTCTTGCTGTATAAATACAAACCAGTCTGAAGTATTCATAATATAACCTACTGGTTAATAAAGGTTGTTTATATTATATACATGTATATTGCAATTGGAAATACATTTATCAAGAGGTGAGGGTTGAGATCCCATTAACCAGTTTAACCCCACCACATGTGTGTGCCTGTCCTTAAACCCAGGACCTGGATTTCCAACATGATATGTTGTGTTTTTTTTTTTTAAGTTCAATAATTTGAGTCGAGAGATGATGGTTCGCTTTGCTTATATTAATGGAATTATTGACAATCACTGTTTAGACTTTCTTTTTACAATTCTAAATTATTTAACTTTTCAATCTTTTGATTCAATCTTGTGTATACCTGATGAAGGTTATTCCAGAATTGTGTCATGCACACAAAATTTGAAATATCTATGTTCTTATTCCATGGGGAGCTATGTCAAACTTCAAATTATTAAATAATATGATTAAAACAGCCCTAATACGTTTAAATCAGCCTGTATCATACAGTAGCTCTGCCCAGCTTAATATCTATACAGTTTTTCGGCCCCGGGCCAATACAGCTTTGGTCCGTATTGGCCCGGGGCCGAAAAAGCTGCATAGGTTCCGGTTTGCAATCTTACTTCCGTTCCGACATTACGTTCGCATACTACAATTCTTCATGACGTAATTATTACAAACATGTCGTCTGACAAGGCTGTCGTTTACAGTGAGCCTGTGGCTTTCACAAATGAAGAAGCCAGACAAATCTTGCATCAATTTGCAAAGGAAATTGGGAGCTTTGAGTTGGATTTCTATAATTTTGATGAGTTAAATTATGAAGAGCAATCGGAGTCCGACAAATCAGCAAATCTACCAGATGCAGACTCCGCAAGCAATAAATGTTAATAAAATTATGTTAAAAGCATATTGGAAGTTTTCAACTGTTTCATCTAGACATGCACAATGACACTGGAGTCTGGAATTCAAATAACATGGGAAAATGATAAGGTCCGTACAGAACCAGCTTAGTAGGTCTTATATTTGTCGTATAAACAACATAAGTCAAATTATTTAATAAAGGTGTCATTAACTGGTTGTTTCTGTATTGGTCCCGTATAGATTCTCGATCAGCTGTATTGGCCCGTGGCCCTACGGGCCTTAGGGCCAATACAGCTGACCTCCAATCTATACCAGGGCCAATACAGAAACAACCAGTTAATAACACTATAATACAGTGGCATCCATCTTTGATTTCTAATCCACATAAAAAAAGCAATGGCTATTCATGTACTGTTTGATTTGATTTGATTTGATTTTTGGTGTTTTAACGCCACTTTCAACAATATTTCAGGTATATCATGGCGACCATTTTTAGTGGTGGAGGAAGCCGGAGTACCCGGAGAGAACCACCGACCATGGGCAAGCAACTGATAAACTTTATCACTTGCGGCTGCAAGTCGAGTGCACCCTTTTTTGTAATTTACAAAGCAGAGCGCAAACCCACGCCTTATTGGTGATAGGCTTTGTATGAGCTGTTAGATCCAACGACCTAACTCATTGAGCCACCTGGGGCCCCCTGTACTGTTAGAACTCAGTCATGTTTGTAGTATCTGAGTAAACACTTTTTACTCATTTTGTTATAGGGGTTCTATGATTAACTATGAAATTCATGGTGGCCTTTTTGAAAATTGGTTAAAGAAAAAAAAAAAAAATGCTAGGCATGTTATTGAAGTAATAGTTCTACCATAGCACAATTCTTTCAACCATGTTGTTTCTGAGAAGGTTCTGCCAATCAGATCACATACAGTGTACATAATTACCAACTGGCACAGAGAACCATCCATTAAACATTTTCACTAGGGTAGTTTCATTTGGTACATTTTATTGGTTTTAGAAAATATTGAAATGTGAAAAAACCAGAGGCTCTCAAGAGCCTGTATCGTTCACCTGGTTATAAAAAGAACCAATTGGTCCTATGTAAAAACTATGTCCTGCAGTGATAGTCATCTTGGAATTTCGATCAACATAAAAAACACAAAGTTTGTAAAGGACCTTCCAATGATTGATGCACAGTTTAGGTACCGGTTCAATCAGTGCAATAGCTTCAGAGAAGAACATATTTCTGTATTTTCCCTATATGGTCCTGTGTTAATACTATGACCTGTGGTGGCTGCCATCTTGAATTTCGGATCGTCATAAAAAACATAAACTTTGTAGAGGACCTTCCAATGATCATTCCTGGACAGTTTGGTTTCAATTGTCCATGTGGTTTAAGAGAAGAAGCGTTTTTAAACATTTTTCCCATAGGGTCCAATGTTAAACTAAGTCCTGCCGTAGCCGCCATTTTGAATTTCATATCGGAACAAAAAACCTAAAGTTTGTAGAGGACCATCCAATGAACATTCATGTACAGTTTGGCTTTAATCATATCTGTAGTTTATGAGAAGAAGGCATTTGAACATTTTCCCATAGGGTCCAATGTTAATCTATGTCCTGCGGTGGTGGCCATCTTGGATTTCCGATCGGCATAAAAACCAGAAATTTGTAGAGAACCTTCCAATGATCATTCCTGGGCAGTTTGGTTTCAATTGTCCAAGTGGTTTCAGAGAAGAAGCGTTTTGAAACATTTTTCCCATAGGGTCCAATGTTAAACTAAGTCCTGCCGTAGCCGCCATTTTGAATTTCATATCGGAACAAAAAACCTAATGTTTGTAGAGGATCATCCAATGAACATTCATGCACAGTTTGGCTTTAATCATATTTGTAGTTTCTGAGAAGAAGGCATTTGAACATTTTCCCATAGGGTCCAATGTTAATCTATGTCCTGTGGTGGCGGCCATCTAGGATTTCCGATCGGCATAAAAAACAGAAACTTGGTAAAGGACATTCCAATGATCATTCATTTACAGTTTGGGTTCAGTCAGGTCATTAGTTTCAGAGAAGAAGATCTTTGAAATTTCAGCCAATCAGAGCATATTATTGGCCCTGGCAGCCATGGTGAATATCCGACTGGAACAAAAAACAGAAAATTTGTAGAGGACCATCCAAGGAACATTCCTGCTAAGTTTGGTTCCAATTGGCCCAGTGATATCGGAGAAGAAGCTTGAAATGTGAAAAGTTTACAGACGACGGATGCCAAGTGATGGCAATAGTTCACATGGACCTTCGGTCTAGGTGAACTAAAAACTTGCACATGACTGATGATGTGCAACAAGTGATGATAATAGCTCACATGGAAGTTCTGAACCACCATTTGAGTGATACAGGTTTGCGTTTAGCTTCATGGTGTCTAAAAGCCACTTTCAACAATATTTCAGTTATATTGTGGCGGTCAGTTTTATTGGTGGACTAGGGGAAACCAGAGAAAACCACTGACCTGCCACAAGCTTAAGTCACTGGAAAACTTTATTACATAATGTTGTATCAAGTACACCTCGCCATGAATCCTGATCGGGTAAAGTGTACTCATTACAACATTATTATTTTTTCTGGGTACTCTGATTTCCTCCAACAATAAAACTGACAGCACGATATAACTGAAATATAGTTGAAAGTGGTGTTAAATACCATAAACCTAATCCTCCTGTAAGAGTCTCATGCTATTTCATTCTATTTTATCAGGTATTTTTATTTTAGTGTTAAGAGCCGCTGAAAATTGTACTTTTTGTTTTCAAATTTTAATCAAAAACTGTCGTTGATAACTTAAGTTAGTTTATGGAAATAAATCATCTTTGAAATTTGGACTCTTTTTGTGGTACCTGGACAAACAACATTAATAATTAGAACTCACAGCTTGATATCTATTTTGATAAAAAGAAAATGTTGGTTCTATTAGAATAAATCATTTTGCCTCTGTACTCTAGAAGTTACTTAGTGAATCAAGTTTGGATATTTTTTGCTGGAGGGGGGTGGGGTGGTCGTGGTCATGATTGTATGGTAGTTGGATTTACAACTATCTATGCAAGCAGTACCTATCACCACTAATGTTATCAGTTCGAATACCACTCAGGCTGGGTGTACTGGATGCAACATTATGTGATGAAGTTTGTTAGTGACTTGCAGCAGGTCGGTGGTTTTCTTCACCAATACTGCCCAACCCCATGATATAACTGAAATATTGTTGACAGTGGCATTAAACACCATAAACCAAACCACTAGATTGTTGTGCCCCTATACTCTAGAAGTTACTTAGCGAATCAAGTTTCTAAAGTTTTTTTTATCATATTAGGACGAATCATTATTATTGAAACCAGTCAAATTAATTTCATATACAAACGTATATTTGTACATGAAAAGGAAATGATACTGTTTTTTCCCAGTAAACGGAAACATCACTTTCTTCGTATTATTGAACTACTTATCAATAAGTAAATAAACAAAATGAATACTTGTAAATATGAATAAATTAATAAGAAATATGAATATTCATACATTGAATCATTTCCTTCATGATTTTCACAGCTAAAAGAGGTAAGATTACTAAAGTCTTTTTTTTTTAAAATAATTAAATTTTTTTTCAATATTTATTTCGTCTTATATCACATAAATTTAAAGTAGGAGTTTTAGCCCAAAAAAAAACCTAACCAGAAGCATCTGAATCTGGATTATTTCGAATGTAAATTTGCAACAGGCACAGATAACGGCAAGATTACATAAGTTGTTGATCAGATAGTTTTCAGTTTTCACTTATTAATCTACATCATTCTAATATCTACTATAATAAATATTGATTGGTTGGTTTATGGTGTTTAACACCACTTTCAAAAATATTTCAGTTATATCATGGCGGTCAGTTTTATTGGTGGTGGAAACTGGAGTACCCAGAGAAAACCACAGACCTGCCACAATCTACTGACAAACTTTATCACATAATGTTGTATCGAGTACACCTCTCCATAAGGGGGATTTGAACTCACAACGTCAGTGGTGATAGGCACTGGTTGCATAGGTAGTTGTAAATCCAACTACCATATGATCACGATCACGACGGCACCTTACACCATTCTAATATCTACTGTGTAAATCAGTATTCAGATGCTTCCAGTTTTCCCTATATTTTTCATAATAAAATTACAATTTTTCCAAAAAAATACATGTCATATTTTGATAAAAAAAAAAAATTCAACAAAAGCAGAAAAGCATGTAGTTTATAGTAGTTTTCGATAAATAACTTACATACAAGCCTTTTCTTTCAAATCATCACTATTTAAACAGATTTTAAATCATTTGGCTAAAAAAGTACGGAGCTCGGGTGGCTCAATGAGTTAGGTCGTTGGATCTAGCAACTCATACAAGCCGATCACCAATACGGTGTGGGTTCACGCCCGGCTTTGTAAATTGCAAAAAAGGGTGCACTCGACTTGCAATGATAGAGTATAATTATATTCAATTAAAATTTTCATGAAAACAAAATTGAATGATTGTTCAAGAAATGATTTTAGAATAATGTAACAGGGTTAGGGTTATATTGTTTAATGCCACTTTCAACAATATTACAGTTATATCGTGGCGGTCAGTTTTATTGGTGGAGGAAACCAGGGAGTAAACTAAGAAAACCACCGACCTGTCGTAAGTCACTGACAAACTTTATCGAACCCCGCTCATCGAGTACACCTCGAGTGAGCGGGCTTCGAACTCACAACTTTAGTGGTGATAGGCACTGATTGCACAGGTATGTGAAAATCCAACTACCATACGATCATGAACACGACGACCCCCAGGTTAATTTAACAACCAATGTAATTTTATATGATAAATATAGGGAAAATTGAAAGCTTCCAAATATTTCTGTCCACTGTTTATAGAACATTTATTTGTATATTGAAGAAATTAATTGGAAAAATATATTTTGTACTTAAACAGGTAAAGAGGGCTTTCAGTTACCGTAAATGGCAGATTTCAAATTCAAAAATCGACTTGCCATTGATCAGAAAGTCACTGAAATAGGATTAAAGACTAATGCACCCTTACCATTCAAAGAATTGCATTCTGATGATCCGCTTCATTTGGATCCAGTCAAATTTACTGACAAACTTTTCAACAGTGAAAGACATACTTTTACATGCTTAAAAGCCATAATTGGTATAGTTTGCGGACTATTTTGTGGAGGAATATTATTTCTCTTACTGGTGTACAGTTTTAGTTACGCGTATGATTTAGCCGGATATATCGCCATTGGTTGCACAGTTCTGTCTTGCATTGCCTTAGCATCCTCCGTTCATGCACGATGCATCGGGGTCCTGATGATTCCAAGTCTGTTCACCGGACGGGGTAGGGTTGCAATACTGGCAATCATATTTGGATTGCTACTATCTCGTCCAGTCAAAAACATTTCGGAAAATGCATCGGAAGTGTCGCGCAGCATGGCGTGCAGCACAGAACTTTTCCATAACCAATCGTTATCCTTACGACAACAATTACAAATACCGATAGATCAGATCAAAGAAGCACTAGGAGACCAAGCTGAAGACATTAAAAAGCTTGGCAGAGCTATAGAGTCTGCAGTGCAGCCATTGTACAATGCTATAAATGCAGTAAAAAATGGAGTTCAGCTAGTTAGTGGTGCTTTGGATACAGCTTCACAGGTAAAGTAGATAAAAAATACTATTGGTTTAGGGCTATGGTGTTTAATGCCACTTTCAACAATATTTCCGCTATATCGTGGCGGTCAGTTTTATTGTTGGAGGGAACCGGAGTACTCGAAGTCAATGACAAACTTTATCACATAATGTTGTAGCGAGTACACCTCGCCTGAGCGGGACTCGAACCCACAACTTTAGTGGTGATAGACACTAATTGCATAGGTAGTTATAAATCCATAAGATCATGACCACAACGGCCTTACAAGTATGATTGGAAAATAGTCCGTCCAACAATAATAAGCCTTTACATATCTGACACATTTATACATTGTATACACTTAACATAACAAACACATGAAATATAATGTCTTAGTTTTAAAATAGGGATCACATCTGCAAGAGGATTTGCTACTTGAAGGTTTCATACAGAATACAAAATAAATGTGGTTCTTGGTCATACTTCTTAAGTGAGTGAGTGATGATTGTTTAATACCAAATGATCAATTTTGATGAGATGATGATGGTCAGCTTTGTTCTAGACCAACACGCTGAGTTGGATTTTATAGTGCTAGATAACTGAAACAACAGTTTGCAGGTAGACATGTTGCTCCACTCCTCACACTGTCTTCCCGATAATATGGTCCATGGACTTATTTTACTAGTAATTTTGTTCCCCAGACCAATTTCTCACCAGGACTTATTTGACTAGTAATTTCGTTCCTACAGACCAATTTCTCACCAGGACTTATTTTACTGGTAACTTTGTTCCCCATGACCAACTTCTCACCAGGACTTATTTAACCAGTAACTTTATTCCCCTGGAACAATTTCTCACCAGGACTTATTTTACTAGTAACTTTGTTCCCGTGGAACAGTTTCTCACCAGGACTTATTTTACTAGTAACTTTGTTCCCCTGGAACAATTTCTCACCAGGACTTATTTTACTAGTAACTTTGTTCCCCTGGAACAATTTCTCACCAGGACTTATTTTACTGGTAACTTTGCTCTCCCGGAACAATTTCTCACCAGGACTTATTTTACTAGTTACTCTGATCCCACGGACCAATTTCTCACCAGGACTTATTTAACTAGTAACTTTGTTTCCCACAGATCAATTTCTCACCAGGACTTATTTTACTAGTAATTTTGTTCCCTCTGACCAATTTCTCACCAGGACTTATTTTACAAGTAAATTTGTTCCCCCGTATTAATTTCTCACCAGGACTATATATACTTTAATTTTGTTCCCACGGACCAATTTCTCACCAGGCTTTATTTTACTGTTACAATTGCATAGGTAGATGTAAATCCAACTGCAATCATTTTATGTTTCAGGAATGTAACCGAGTTCTTGGCGGTGTATATTCGGATTGTGTAAGGGAAATAACTTCAGCCTACAGATCTTGTACTAAGACCCTCAACGATGTCAAAAAGTAAATATTAATCAACAGTGAAAGAACTCGAGCTTATTTTTCTATAATAATGCTCGCCTATACTTAGTTATCTGACCCATATACCATTTTTAAATAAGGCCAAGAAAAATAAAATACCAGTGTTTCTGCTAACATGCTCTAAAATATTAGGGTCGATAGGTAGGAAAAAGATTTTATTTAAAAAAATATATTTTTAGCTACTTTCTACAGGGGACACATTATGACTTTAATAATAGTGCTTGATCAAAAACTTTAGGGTAGACACAAAAAATTAGGGTCGGTAGGGTAAGCGGAAACTCGTGCAATTTTTTATTATTAAAACAAGAAATGTTTTCATAATAGAACAAACTGATCAAGCCTATTTTCCCCAAAACCTTAATATCTTTTAAAACGAAATCATTTTGTTAAAAAATGAAATAAATAAATACTTCATTCAAAGGAAATTCTGTATCGTTAAGCTGAATTATCAAAACATTTTTAATAGGGTCAGGGTTATGGTGTTTAACACCACTTTCAATAATATTTCAGTTAAATTGTGGCGGTCAGTTTTATTGGTGGAGGAAACCGGAGTACCCAGAGAAAACCACAGACCTGCCGCAAGTCACTGACAAATTTTATCACATATTGTTGTATCGAGTACATTTCACTTGAGCAGCATTTGAACTCATAACGTTAGTGGTGATAGGCACAGATTGCTTGATAGGTAGTTATAAATCCAACTACCATACAATCAACACCACGACAGCCCCCATTTTTTTTTTTAACAAAAAGTAATATTATCCTTAATATTATGTCCCTAAAATGAAAATTACATATTTTTAATTGTTGACTTGATGAAAACAATGATATTTTTTCAGGTATGTACCAGGTCTAGATCTGACGGCCATTTGCAAAATTTTGGACGTTGAAGAGGTTTGTGTTGTTGTAAAAGCGAATGTCTTATGTTCTCCGGTTAATGTTTTGGATGACGCAGCAGAGAAACTAGCTGAATCTATGGTAAAACTTGTCGATGGAATAAATAAATGGTTTCAATTTGACATTGTCAGCAAAGCTGCATTTGACAATGTCTACAACGCCTCTAAAACCACCAAAGAACTGATCGCGGAGGTTGAGGCTGCTCTAACGGAAAGGAAAGTTACAATGACATATGTCTTTGATATACTGAATAAACTCCTAGCTTTGTCTCTCCTGTTAATTCTAACACAGTCGTTTTTCTATTTGAAAAATTATCTCGCAAAGGACGAATTTGACAATATTTACATTACCACAAAATTTAAACAAACGGAAGAAGAAAATAGAAATAACGGAAAAGAAGTTGTTCTTCCTCTTCAAAAGAAAGAAAAGAAATTGTACATCGATAGCAACTCGCCGAAAATGACAGCGAAGGAGAGAAAACAAAGCATACTCGGAATCGCTCAAATCTTCTTGCACATGCTCCTAAGTGCACTTGTCATCTTCCTTAATTACGTACTTTACTATGTGTTGTATCTAGTCAACAGATATGGACACGTTGACGTTGAAATAACGGGAGAAAGTAAGATTAACCTTCAAGTAACTGGAGGTCAAATGGCAAATTTTATTAATACTTTTCTCAACAATATCAACATCGAGAACACTTATGAAGCAAATTACAATACAACAATATGTCTGCCGAATCCCACTGCACCTGACGCCACAGACATTCCCGTACTTTTAGGTGCCTATGTGGCTGCTCTCATACTGGTCTTCCTACAAGCTTATGGAGCAAGATTCAACCGTAAGATATGTGCTTTTTACTACCAAGAGCAAGAAGAAGTTCGCATAATGTTTCTGAAGAAGAAAATCTTGTACAACAGGAAAAAAAGGAGAACATTTATGAGGCAACATGTTAAATCAATGACTCAGCAGAAATTAACCGAGGAGAAGATGTCTTTTAAACATATGCTTGCGGCCGCCTGTCCGTGCTTCAAATCTTCCTTAGTACAACCTCAACAAGGTTTCTGTATGAATTGTGGAGGCTATGCTAGTGCTAGTCGTAAACTGGAAGCATGTAAAAATGCTAGCTGTGAGGCTGTCTACTGTACGGAATGTTTCAACGAATTTAAACAAATATGTCCCGTTTGTAGAAAGTAAAGACCTGAAAGTGTGTACATGTATTTTTTCTCAAGAAAACAGACATTTCCTGCATATTACAGTCACACTTATTTTTAGCATATACAGTCAAACCTTCTTTAGTGGCCACCTCTATTAAGCAATAACTTGTACTGGATTAACTTAATTTTAATTTCCCTTTACAGTGCATTTCATATTAATTAAACCTGTATTTAGTGACCACCTGTATTATGTGAGCATATTTCAATCATTTGACTGTAAATGTATATAAAATATATTTCTCTTTTTTTTTTGTCTTCATTTCTACTTATAATATATTAAAGAAACAAGAGTTGTCTCCCTTTGGTTGTAACAAAATGCATATATATTTGAATTTTGAATTTTGTGTGGTTTAAGAAATGTTTGAAGATACAAAAGGGTAATCAGAAGTCATAAATTGAACACAATGGTCAAAAGATAAAAGACAAATGGGAGGACAAAACACTAGAAAGAAACTAAAGATTGAGAAACACGAACCCCTCCCTAAATCCCAGGGGTGGACTTTTAGCATTGTGCTACTGTTAGACAAGTTATTTAATCATTCCTTCACTGACAGTGACAGAAAAGATTGAAAACTTAAAAAAAAAAAAAAATTGTTTAACAACTGTTGACAACATGAGCAAATTAATTGATTGATTGATTGGTGTTTAATGCCAACTTTAGTAGTAATTCAGTTATATAGAGACTTGAACTAATTTTACAAATAAATTTCCATGAGCAGAAATTGACTGACACTGAAATTATTATGTGTCATGAAAGTTGTGAACTTTTTCACCACTACATACAATCAGAACATAAAATAAGTGAATAAAAAATCTTCAAAAATAGTAATTGAACATAATTGTCTGCCATAGAACAGGAAGTAAAGTAAAAGTACCAAACATCTTTTTTTAACTTGTTTCCCAATATTTATCTATTACCTTTTAAAATTTTTATATAAACTATATAAATCTTCAACATTTTCACTCTTTCACTTTAATCAACGTTTCTGATTGATTGATTAATTTTTGGTGTTTGAACGCCACTTTCAGCAATATTTCAGCTATATCATGGAGACCAGTTTTAGTGGTGGAGGAAGCCGGAGTACTCGCAGAGAGCCACCGACCCTGGGCAAGCAACTGGTAAACTTTATCACTTTCAGCTGCGAGTCAAGTGCATCCTTTTTTGTAATTTACAAAGCTGGGCGCGAAACCACGCCGTATTGGTGATAGGCTTGTATGAGCTGTTAGATCCAATGACCTAACTCACTGAGCCACCCGGGCCCCTCAACGTTTCTGTAATTAGGTGATAGGGTTATGGTGTTTAATGCCACTTTCAACAATATTTCAGTTATCGTGGCAGTCAGTTTTATTGGAGGAGGAAACCAGAGTACTCGGAGAAAACCACCTGTCGCAAGTCACTGACAAACTTTATCACATAATGTTGTATCGAGTATACCTCGCCTGAGAGGGGTTCAAACTCACTGATTGCATACTGGTTGTCATAAATCCAACTACCATACGATCATGACCATGACAGCCCCCTCAGCCATTAGGTTTTTATATCAAGAATAAGAAATCACATTCTGGTGTCCATATACTTTAAAACATTCATGTTTAAAAAATGTTCAATGTTTATGTTGACCTTAATTAATGTCAAAGTTCCCACAGTAATCCAACAATATTAAAACCACCCTTTTATCTTTTTATAATCAAATAAATAAATATACAACTTTTTTTTTTATCCACCCTTTTTAATCTTCAACAACATAATATAATCTAACAAATAAAATCAAACATAGCTTTCATTTAACCTTATAAGCTTAATCATAACAGATATATGTTATGTTGAAAAGTACATAGCTTCAAGGCATTAGATGGGAGATAACTCTTCATTGCTTAATGCTTTTCATTGATGATTGAAGGTGTCAACAATCTCCTGCGATCTGATTGGCTAGAAATGTTTGCATGTATAAATCTGTCCTATTATTATCCACAAAGCACATGCTGTAATGTCAGATAGAAAAGTAGAATGACTATAATATACACATGGAAAATCTAACATAGATGGATATACAAATATTATTTTTTGTGTTTATTATTTATTTTGTGGAATTTACCACTCAAAATAGGAATGATGATATGTGGGAGGCCCTCTCTTGTAAGTATATAGACTCTCTCTCCAGGAACAATGTTAGAAATGAAATTGGATCAATTTGAATTACTGCAATAGACAGACAGCTAATGGGATTTTTATTTTTGCAGTTTAAAATTAAATAGTACTATTTGACGTCTTTTAAAAAGTTAAATTGTCAAATAAATTGATTGAAGTTAAATTGGGTATTTTTTAACTTTAAAGTGCATTTAAAAAAAAGTTTGTTATTTTTAAAAATAATTGTAAATAAAAGTGTGTTAAATTTCAGATATTTTGTAATTGATGTAAATATTAAACTGTTTGATTGATCAATATTTTCTGTGTAGAAGACATTTCCTTAAACACTTCTTGTTAAAGTATGATTTTAAATATTTACAAAACACCCTTTAACTTCACTGTAACAGTTCAAGACAAACATCAAATATCTAACTTCAATATTTATTAAAACTCAAAAACCACGATAAATCAACATGAAACTTGTGCTTGCCTGCCAGCATGCTACATTTTCGTAAACATTTCTGGATTTACGTCAGAAAATTCTATCGCTAATATGATTTGGTCTATATAATAGCACGTGTGACAGAAAATCCAGCTATATACATTCATATATAGAAATAACTACATTTAGAAAATTACAAATTATTACCATGGAAACGATAAATATGATATTAGAGTGTGGCTTACACCTGTAATGGGTGATTTACTGTTATTGATCAAAATATTGATTAAATATGTATTTTAGTAATTCTCAGTTGCATAAGAAGCGACAGATATTATTCGACAGATATTATTCTCGGGAGCGTTTGATTTCTAATGGTATATTTCAATAAATGTTTGGAAATAAACACAGTTTTGCTTGACAAATGACAGACACAAAGCATAAATACATTTCTGAAATTGATTAACGTTTCAATTCATTTCTTGCTTATTTCAAAAATCTCTTGTTTTCCTAATTGATAAAACAGCTGTCTCTTATACCAGTACTACTCAGACCCATGGTTTTTATTGTAGTGCAAGATTAGAAGTTTTTAATATCATAATAGACTTATTGCAAAAATATTTTTGCTTTGTAGCAATTTAAAAGACATTGACAAAGGATAATAATTCACTGAGAGATTTTTATAGATTTTCGGCCAAGTAGGGGGATACATAAATCTTCTTCGTTGTTAGTGTGACACTTACAAACTGACTGACTGACTGACCTTTGTAATAATGTTCTGTGTGGGGGTTTTTCTGGTCTGGACACCACCACCTCATACCTCATAAAAACGTCCTAACTTTTAACCATGCTAACTTACCTAAAAAGATAAAATAATAATAATAACAACAACAAAATTATTAATGATAGTTAAAATTCTAGTCACACACACAAAAAAATCAACAATAATTTGCTTTGGGAGCTTTTTAAATATTGACACTACATAATAGTGTTCAATTTAAAATACAAAAATCTACTCAAGGGAGATAACCTCTAAAATGGCCTACATTTTTAGTAAAATTGAGATTAGTAACATTCAAAAAATTTCCCTACTTCTGCATTTATACTTGAAATACAAAAGTTCTGTTCCATTTTTTTCTCTCTCTTCAAATTCAGTTTCAATCTACAATGTATTTTTATTCTTCTTTTGATGCTAACCAAGTACCATAAAAATATATAATTTTGATTTTAGATATAGATTTTTGGTGTTTAACACCACTTTGAACAATATTTCAGTTATTTCGTGTATTATTTATGTGTCTGTACTGTATAAGAAAGCTAATTTCTAGTAGTCTACATGTCATATTGAATACAAATGTACTAAAACCTCATTTTTTGGGTCCCATTAACCCCTCCCCCCAAAAAAAACCCATATGCCCTGTAAAATTAAGTAAAGCAATGATATATGTATGATATATGCAAGTGGGCAATAAAGTTTGATATCAATTAAGCCTAGTGGGATTTGTCAGTTACACACCATCATCAATCATATAAATATATTTTTTGGCTTGCAAAAAAAGATAAAAATAAAATTGATGTCTTAAATAAGCATAATTATTTTTTTAACTGAATTATTTTTTAACAATGTAATACTTGTATGTATGTATCTAGTACTGAAAAAATGTAGTTTCTGCATCATCTGATACTTGGAACTGGTCTAGATGAGTCCTGCACTCGTCATTTGTGTTTGGGACTCAACATTGTGTTAAAAAATAACAATGAATGCACTAGTAGGTCTTGTGACTTTTTTATTTGGACTCTTAAAATAAAACGAAAAACTATCCTACAAGAATCTCTGATCTGTCAGTCTGATCTCTAATTAGTCTAACTACATATGTATGTACAGCAAGCTTTCAATAAGGGGCGGTACCAGGTAATTTTACCCACCTAAATGGTCTTTGGTACCTCCTGATTTTAAAGAGTTTTGTATAAGATATACATGAAAAATTTTCAAATTTTAATAAAAAAGTAATGCTTGTAAGTGTAAATAGTGAAGTACTGATAGACTTGAAAAATATTGAAAGCCCTGGTACAGTAAATTTCCATATAACATTGAAAGCATAGCACTAGCTTCTAAAACAGCAGTGTTTGATTATATATACCAGACTAAATATCCCTGATCATATCCTACATAGTATGGAGAAAATAGATTAAATTCCCAATCAATAAATAAATAGGAAAATACTCTAGGATTGTCGATCAATTTAGCGTTAAGTTTTACGTTTGATGTGATTAAAGGTAACAGTATTAGAACTCTTCATTTCCGTTATACACACGGCTTCGGCTGACTTTAATTGGGAATTCAGACTCCTTCTAAAACAACCTAATCAAAATAGTTGTTTCAGGTTTCATTTTACTCAACATTAGAAGCCGCTCTTGACAAAGATGTCTATGTTATGGATACATAAGATGAAATTGATGCTATGTTTTTGCTTTAATGTTCAGAAAAAAAATGTTTTGACTTGATTTAATACACTTTTGGAAAACTTTATATTAATTTTTTTAAGGATAAAATAATTTAAGGTTTCTGTTTTGAAAAAAAATGACATGTGAATAAAAAATTAAATTAAAATTCACATTTGTGAAATGATACGTGAATAAAAATTCAATTAAAATTCAAATCTGTGAAAAAAACAAGAGCTAAAATTGATTTTCATGCGGGCTGCACCAATCTACTTTTTTTTTAATCTTGCAGATTTTTTTCTTCTTTATCTTCCTGAAAGACGAGTGTGTTTGTCTTGCTTGCTTGGCTTCCAACAGTCCTCTTGTAAACCTCTTGTGAAAGATAATTCTGCATTCTATTATTAGAAATATACCAGACAGGAAAAATTTCCACAAGAAAATTAGCCTTGTTTAAATAAAAAAAAAATGTTACAAGTTTTTGTGACCTAAAAATGAGGTTTTTAAAAATCTCACAGAAATTAGCCTTGTTAACACTACCACACACAGAAGAATATAAATTTGATAGGAAACACAGTCTTATCTTAAAGGATCAAAGGATGTAAAACCTATATTTTATTTTATGGTTAAAAAAATGTCATAAATTAATATGTTAATCATCTCATTACATAGGACCACACATTCAGTTAAAAAAAAAGATGTTTGTAGTAAATTTATTTTAAAAGACCAATTTTAATTTGTTTTTCTTACTGCCATGATACAACAGAAATAATATATAAATGATATAACCCTAACTCCTAATAAGAATTTTTGCAATTTCATATCCCTATGCTAGCTAGCTTTACAAATTCAATACCTCTTTAATCTGACCATTCAAAATGGTTGCTCAAACTGTTGTCTGCTGGATAAGTGACAATGTATGTCCATGCCTAATCATTTCTATTTTATCAATCTATTAGGCATTGTATTATTTATTTACTCCACTGACAGACAACAAATATGATTTATTAGACTGACAAGAAACCAAATTATTGCTGAGTAAAGTTTAAACAGTACTGTCAAACTTGTATTAGTGGCTTTATAAGACAGGTGACCTCCTAAAACAGGTTCAATCCATATGACATTTTCTATGACAGGAAAAGAAAAAAAGTGACCTGTTAATACAGGTGATTGCTTAACAGAGGTGACCACATGGACATGTTTGACTGCAATGTACTAGCTTTAAAGATCCCTTCATCACATCTTGTGCTTGTAGTGAGGTCACAAACCTTTTTACCAGCAAAAAGTAGGGTTTATTTAACAATGGTGAGAAGAACTTGTCCGAGAGATTTTAAAAATTTGGATTCCCCGTGCTAGCTGTGAAGTACATGTACAAACTCCAGACCAGGGAACAAAAGTAGGGTTTGCAATGGTAAACAGAACTTGTCTGAAAGATTTTAAAAATTCGGATTCGAAATCCACCAAGTATTTTGGCAATATAATTAAAATTGGATCATTAAATTCCCCCCCCCCCTCTTTTTCAGATATTCGTGTAAAATCAGAAAAGAGAGGGGGACAATTAAAGATCTAATTTTAGTAAGACTGGTTATCTTGGCAAACCTTACAATTTGTCATCTTAAAAATAAAAATTAAAAAGGAGTAGACCCACTTAAGATTTTTTTAGATAGCAAGCTGATCTATGAATTATGATGACTTTTTATTATTAAGATTTAACAAACTTTTTACTTAATGGATAGAGGGGACCAATTAACAACTTATAGATCAAAAGGAGCTAAAAACTTTTGGATTAATTTAAAAAGGTTGAATTAGGTCTTCAAACCACTAGTGATAAGTGGAGACCTTTGGTTATTTTTTCTGATTATAAGATATCAGGTTTTTGTTTTGTTTTATGGTTGACATCTGGGGGACACATAGTTTTATTTCATGGACTATCCTATGACCAGATGCTCATGAAAGCAAGACAGATTACCTGTTAAGCCATAATCACCTGTTAATGATTTCATATCATGTTTTAACTGCCTCAATTTGACCTACTACATTTCAATAAATACATTATTTATTAGATATTTCCTGAACAAAGAGAGATAGGTTTCATCTGTCATAGGGGTTGAGGAACTTTTAAATGAGCCATAATTGTTTTTTTCACACCAAACAAAAACTGGGTTATTTTACATTTTTGGATGTGAAAAATCAGTATTTTTTTGTAATTTATCGAGAAATTTGTAAATTTGTATAAATTTGTACCGTAGTTGAAAAATGCAGGGATCAGATTATTTATTTTTTGCGTCCTACAAGTCAATGATTAATTTTCAATAAAATATAGTGACAGAATTTATTTAATAAAAAAAAAACATTATTCGCCCCCTCACGTCCTCCCCAGCCCCCCTCCCAAAGTTACATGGCTGTTCACTTACCATCATGCCAAGTACCTTCATTTTGACATAGCTCAGAAACACAAACAGTCACTATACTATCTAATATAAATCATTAATTTGTGACACAATCAATTTAGTTATGACAATATCTACATGGCCATATTCTTTTTTTTTTACAACAGATAACAAAATACAATATCAGAATCTTCCCCCATCAGTTATTGGGGCATGTGTTTATTATTGTATAGATATTGATACTACACCTTTGAAGAAGGAAATAAACTTGATTTCTAAGTGGTTTAAGAGCTCTTTAAGTATCTTTATGGGTCTGTTAACAATTTTCTCCTAATGAAATTAGACAAATAGAATTAATTTAAAACAGCGTTTTTCATATTGAATTAGATATCCATTGTTACAAAATTGTATAATTTGACACATTAATATAATTTGTTTTCAAAAGAATTCCTGTAGATACATTTCAAAGGGGATGGGGGCATCTGTTTGCCTTTCAATCAATTTTATATTTCAAGTGTCTGATTGTTTATAGCTTAAAGGATGTTTTTTTTTTACTCTAAGTGTGGACTAAAAATAACACTGAAACTGATCAAGGCATTTTTTACCATGTGAAATTAATAACATTATATTTCATAAATATTATGATCTGTTGAAAGAGATATTACCTATAAATTTTGACTTATCACCAGCCAAAAAGAAAATTCTTCATGTCTGTGTGGGATATTTTTTATGTAAAACAATATCCCATTTCCAATATTTATTGCAAATTTCACACGATGCAATATGTGTTTTCAGAGAATTTGTACTTATCACAAAAAAACTAAGCATATACGAACAGTTTATAAAGATGTCAATAGGGTTAATCAGAAGCGGTAAATTGAAGTACAGGCAATACAATGACCAACAGAATAAGGACAAAAAGATGAACAATGGTCCACAAAATACTACACAGAAATTAAGCAGCATGAACCCCCAATAAAAAACAAGGTGAACTCAGTAATGATTCTGGTGATAGCAAAGATATATATAAAGTATATATCTGTACATCAAACTATATCTGAAAATAATGTGAATTCTTTTTAGTCATTATTACTTTTTTTTTTCTTCTAAATATAACATTAACATGGTCATTGATTAGACAATTTTTAATGAATTGCAAAATATGTTGAAACTTTTCATGAAAACGATTTCTTATGGGAAACATACATGAATGACTTAACCAAACAGTGCAAAAAAATAATTTTGATTTGGAGGTCAATATTTAGGTTGTATCCTTTCTACATTGACATTAATTAATATCCCATGTCTAACTGTGTAAAATTTTCTTCATAATCCCTATAAAATAATGTAAGGATTACAAATAATTACTATAATGATGTAATTTACAGTAAAACATTGTATTTTCTCTGTTATGTAAGATAAATACAGCTGTTTTCTAAAATGAGAAATTAATCAAATTTGATTGAAATTACAGATTTTTCACCCCTTCATTTGGAGTTTCATTTATTTTCATAAGGATAGAAATTTATCCCAGATGTTACAGTCGATTCTAACGACTTTGACATGGGTTGTCCTTAGTAAACTTCTATACTCTATAGTGAAAATAAGGAAAACAGAATTAACAATACCTGGTAGTCAGCTTTATTATGTGGGTCCTTGTACCTAATAGTTGTCAATGAACAATAGTGGTAATCTCATTTTATATAATTCTATGAGAAATTCTAGATTTTTTTTTTTTCACCTTTTTTCAAATATAGCTGGTTGAGAATATATAATGTTTATTGGAATAGCAAAAAAGGCATAGATTCCATAATCCATGAAAAACAAACAATGAAAAAATAAACCCAAACCCTTCAAAAATAGAATAGTTCCATTCACTACCTTTCATTAAAAATTCTGGATCCTCCCTCCCATTATATATTATAACTCATTAAAATAACTGATCAAAATAAAAACAAGTTTCTCAATTTCAAAAATGGGTGTAACATTGAGTTGACTTAAGTACAGACACCACAAAGCTTGGTTCTTATCCAAGGAAAGAAACATGTTCTGTATGTAACACAATGACACTAATTTATTTGATTAAAGATATCTACTACAACACAGATTGTTTTAAAGTCTGTCTGAACTATTGATATCATCTGTATCAAGTTTTTTAAGTAGCAAGATATCATTAGATATCTAATACACTATTGTATCTTATTAAGTATACCAGAAACAATCAGCCCACACATAAAATATATTTAAAAAAAAGTTTAATTTGTTCAAATCCAATTAGCATTTTAAATTTTTTGAAGATAATTATGCAAATTAACAGACAGTAAGTCGTGGTTTGTAGCTGATAATAAAATATTTCTGCCAAGAAATTATTTTTTAAGAAGATTACATTGACTAGACCTGGAACAGAAGGTCATATAGACAACCAAGAGATGATTACATTGGTTACCTTGGTAACTCTTGGAACTGAAGGTCAAATAAAGGATTACCTTGGTAACACTTAGAACTGAAGGTCATGTAGAAGATTACCTTGGTAACTCTTGGAACTGAAGGTCATGTAGAAGATTACCTTGGTAATACTTAGAACTTGAAGGTCATGTAGAAGATTACCTTGGCAACTCTTTGTACTGAAGGTCATATAGAGGATTACTTTGGTAACTTTTTAAACTGAAGGTCATGTAGAGGATTACCCTGGTAACTCTTTGAACCGAAGGTCATATAGAGTATTACCTTGGTAACTCTTGTAACTGAAGGTCACATAGAGGGTTATCTAGTTACTGAAGGTCATATAGAGAATTACCTTGGTAACTCTTGAAGTTGAAGGTCATACATACAGGTAAACAGAACCATGTACATGAATGGGAAGTTATTAAACTAAATTAAACAAAAACATTTGTGTGATATTTAGCCACATGGAGACAACTTGGTCCTGGTAACAAAACGAAGATCAATATTACCATTATACAATTGATTAAAATTTAACTTTGTGTAACCAACAAGACACTAATTGTAATTTCCTTTGTTAAAGTCAAGTACAAGCTATAACTTAAACAGTTGTTTATATAGCAAAGGCCAGCAACCTACGGTTTGTCGGTAACCTGGGTGATGTTCACAAACTAAATTAATTCTTAAAATAATGGAATCCCTGCAGATGACATAAGATAATGAACCATTGTTTACTTACAATTCACAATATATTTAATAGACAAAAGAAAAATACAAAATAAGAGGGAATAATTTTGAAAAAAAATCATAATGAAGACATGTAAAACATAAAAGAAATATATAGGGCATTATTGGTTATGGTGTTTAACACCACTTTCAACAATATTTCAGTTATATCGTGGCAGTCAGTTTTATTGGTACCCAAAGACCACACAACAAGAAAATGAAGGGGAAATGCGAGCAGATGTGGATCCAGAGTTTTACAAAAAGGAGATCTTTGTGAAAAAGGGGCTGTTAAAGGCTGTTTTAAGGGCATTATTTTTCTATTTTTCCTGGTATTTTAAAAAATTCAATAGGAAAAGGGGATGGTTCCATTTTTTTTGGAACCCCCCCCCCCCCTTTCCGGATCTATCACTGACCAGACGTTTGGAAATAATCAGTAAAAAATAAGAGTTAGATATTTACAGATTGTAAAAATATAATTAAAATGGAATCCCATGATTTTGATAATGGTTGGCAAAATGAATTTAAAGAGAATAATATCACATTAAATAATTTTTTAAAACACAAATAAACTTGCAGATGAGGAGATGCCCTTTTACAATCCAAAACATTAAATAAATATCTCTGTGCTCTATGTCAGTTTTAATTGAAAAAAAAATAATGGAATCTAACTCCAATTAATAACTGTCTAGAGAACAAAGGATACAATCTCAGTCCCCTATTGTTAAAGCTAATGGGCTAAAATAAAAATTCTTTTCAATGGCATCCTACTCCATTCACGAGAATTATCAGAATAAATTAAAAAAAATATAATCTCGTTTACACATTTGACAAGCTTCCAATACACATTCTGTGAGATGCAATTCTCTTGACAATAAAAAACTTGTAAAAATGTTGAGAAATTTTCACACAAATATCAAATATTGCAACATCAAATGCTGCAACTAGAGATTGGACTGTTTTTTAAATAATGTCCCTTAATGGTGCCATTGTGTCATACATAAAGGCAGGAAACTTCATGCATGTTTTCATAAAAAAGAGCTTTGTTGTGTTGCATAAAGTGTTTTCATGCATCATCGAATGTCAACTGTAAACATTAGATCTTGTGTATTTATCAAAAGTGCAGGTTAAATTAGTTAATATGTTTTGTGATAAAGAAATAGTATCAATAGTATCATTTTTCTTTATACTAGATATAATTATTAAAAAAATTCCCAGACATGTGCATACACCTATTGATACATTCTATGCAATTACAACAAAATGCAAAATGTTGTCAATTTGTAAGAATTTGTCATTTTAATTAATGAAATACATGTATCATAAGTTTGCTAATAAAAAAAATTGATGTATGCATGACTTTAATGTTTCATAACATGAACATATGGGATATTTACATATTTATAAAGGGGCCTGTGTGGGCTAATGGCTAAGGTTGCATATTTCTGACTACAAGTTTCTCGTCCTTGGTCCAAGCACTGATACCTACCTAGAGTGGTAAGAATTACTAGACAACCCTACAGTACATAAGGCCTGAGGTTTCACAGGCTACTTACCATCGCTATGCTAGGTTTTGTATGGGATTTCCTCCCTTGTTAAATCTGGCAATAATGATATTTCTGATAGTGACGACAAATACCAAATATCCCAATGAGATGCTAAATATTTTAAGGGGGATAAAGTTCCATAAAGGATATCTGTAAATGGGATCCTATTGCAGTGGCACATGTATTTTATTTTGATGGGAAAGGTAGCAACTGATACCAATGGTGCAAAGGAAATCAAAACCAGTTAGAAATTTGTTTGGGGGGAGGGGGATGTGGAGGGGGGTAGCAATGAATAGCAATGGTTTAAAGGAAATGAAAACCACTTAGAACTTTTGTCATGTATATCAACCTCTATGTTGTACTGAATACAAATTATTGATGTACAAATGAAATCAGTCTAAGAAACATTCGTTTCATTAAATCTATTTCCATTAGCAGTGGCAGGTCCAGGCAACCATACCCTCCTTTATTCTGAAAACTAGAATCCGGCATAAAAAAAATTAGAGCGAAAAATATCATCTTGAAATAAAACGCATTTCTAATATGTTCATTAATATTTCCGTAAAAAAAAGGCAGATCCAGGCAACCATACCCTCCTATATTTCCTAAAACTAATTCCGGTATAAAAAAAAATTAGAGCGAAAAATATCATCTTAAAATAAAACACATTTTTGAAATGTACGTTAATAATTTCTGTCCAAAATAAAACCAAACTCTTAACACCTACACTGTATATTAATTCACTCCCAATTCCTATTGGTCTTTCCTGTTGTTGTAAAATCGGTGTAACCTTACCGACCAATTTCATCTGTTGATTGTCTACAATAAACATCGGCAAGTCAAGTTTCTGTGACTAGTGACAATTAAGTAGAATCTCTATCATTGTAAATTCAACTTTACTTTGTGAAAACTTGATCAATCTGGTAACACCGATGATTGATAGTATGTGTGAGTTCCGTTGACGCTATACAAATCAAACAACAGGGTTTCCGATACAAAGCCTCCGACTACGAACCTGATAAGTAGTTTATTACCATATTGACCAAATATTATGGAAATAACTCGCGCAGTTTGTTTTCTTGTACTCATGTATTTATATTTCCTTTTGTGTATGTAATGAGTTTTTTCGATTGGGTACGAGTAGAAAAGGAAATTTGAGGTTCTAATGAATACATGATGTAATGAAAAAAATTGCCAGTGCTTCACATTTTTTTTTTCTTTTTTTTTATAAATTCGGTTAGACTAGACAGAAACGACTGACATTTATGATACTTCATAATTAAGCCTTCGTAGATTAATATTAAGAGGAATTGACCCTTTAAAAAAAAAAAAATAATAATTTCACCTTTTTTTGTAATTTTTGTTATTTAATTAGATTCATTAACACTAGCACACAAATCATTATCGATCGATCATGATTTGATCGTAATCAGATAACATGTTTGTATTACAGTGAATGATCCATGATTGAACTAGAGATAGCTTAATGTCAAAATGTGTATACCCTAGATAAACTTAAATCAATTGAGTCATTCTAAATTAGTTAAACTGTTATAACATAATAGTCTTAACTGTCCATGTGGTTACCTCTATTAAGCAGTCACCTGTATTAAAAGGTCATCTTTTTCTTGTCTTGTCATAGAAAATTTCATCTGAATTGAACCTCTTTTAAGAGATCACCTGTCTTATAAGGACATATTTTCTTTGTCCCAAAAGTGACCCCTTAATACAAGCTTGACTGTAGTTAAAATCACTTTAGGATCCACCTAGACTAGCCCCAATGGGAAAACAGTAGTTTCAATTGTATCAATGATTCAAGATGTAATCTGAAAACGTAAATCAGCCGTGCCTGATTTCTCAATCTTTTGACTATGAGCGTGAGCGTACTTGATGACGGTTATTCAAGAAATAGTGTTGTGCACACTTAATTAGATATGTACATTTTTACTCTTACGTTGTATTTATAATGGCGTTATATATAACTTTCAGGAACAAAAAGTTCAACGTGGATGACTGAATCAATCTTGCTGGATCGATATTGATTCTAAGAGTTTCACAGAGTATACAGTACATCAATCAATACTTGAACTGATCACAATCATTCAAAATGAGAAAATGGTATATTCTGAGTAATTCTGTGACAAAAAAAAACCCAGGTCTTTTTACCATATGAGAAATGGGGTCATTCATCTGAAAAAATAACTTAAATTTCAAAAGCATTGGGTAAAAACAAAGTTAAGGTAACAGCGACGGTCATTGATTTAACCAACCACAACCCAAAGTATTGCACTCTAACTGAGATTCAGCTATCACGAAATTGCATAGGGGTTTGGTGGTCCTAGTGAAAAAAATGTCAGTCCTCATTAATTTTTTATTGCAAAATAGCAAACTTGTGTCAGCCCTTAGCAAAATTTGCCCAAATTTTTCTGGTCATGTCTGACGGATTTCGTAAACTCTGGACATTACATTTTAACATACAAAGACAACCACGGAAGCTGTTGCATATCGTCAATGTAAAATGTACTGCTGTCAGGCTTAAGGAAGCCATGTCATCTGGTACCTTTGTACATGTATTGTATATAAATATCTACCATCTATACTTGTTTTATTCTGCGACAGTTTCCTTCCTGGAAATGAAGAAGACATAATCTCCCTAGGACAGCCCCCTGGATATTTGATTTTTATCCAGTCATTATACTGTATGCTTTGTATAAATTTCAACGAATTCCAGCTTCCGCTACCAAACAGTAAGACCCAGGTGATAGAATCCTGTCTCTAATCATCAGCAAAATAATTACTTTCCTTCTTTTAGCAAATTTATAGATTAACGGTCAGGAAGAAATAATTTCTAATTAAAGAAATTGGACAGCCACATGATGGGGATACCTCAAAGACAGAAAAAAAAAATCCGCCAGCATTTAACTTCCGATCTGTTGATCAACACCTAAACAGCAGACATAAATTTATCTTTCCATGTACTTGGGAAATTTAAGCTATAAATGTTGATTTCTTGACATTTGTTGCTATTTTGGGAATTGTTTTGACAGAATGCAGTTCTGAATTGGTTCTTTATAGCCTATATTTATACTGTATTGAGCTCACCTCCATCTTTGCATGTCAATGAGAAACATGCAACAAAAACATATTTATTAAAAATTTGTTTTGCCATTGAACCAGATTGATATTGTAAAATGATGTCTATATGAGAGAGCATAACTAAATTGAACAGAGTCTAAATGAGGCTTTTGTGTGTAAAGTCCATTTTTGCTTTGGAATTAAAATGAAATATGCCAAGATTGGTGTAGGAGAGGGAGGCGGTGGGGCATAACTATAATAGGATCATTACAATTACCTTAAAGGAAAGTGATCTAATGTTAAGTTATAAATTTATTAAGCCAACCAATGATCACCATTTCTAAAATTCCTGTTAACAGCTTAATGATGGAAAAATAAAGCTCTTTTTTTTTTAAACTTTACAACTCTTGAATAATTTGGAGCTCTACAAATTTCCCATCTATAAAGAACAACATTAAAAAAAAAATAAGACGAAAAAATATAAAATTTGGCAGACGGTCCACGACATTTTCCTTTTTTTTTCCTCATAGAGAAAAAAATTGAAGTAATTGTATAAAAAAAGCCCCAAGATAATCAAGTGCTAGTATAAGATGTCAAAAACAAGTGTTTCATCTTCAAGATAGACTCGTAACAAGACAACTGTATATAAATGCTCAGATTACAACAACAGACCGTGTAATCTATTTTCTGCCGAGTTACCAACCTTAATCAGGCATATGTGGGTTTACAATGGATAAAAAGAAATCTTTCTTTCTAGACACAATTCTAAATCAATTTGACCTAATCCACCCATAGAAAAATGTCCAATTCTATCTCTCATCTTAACGTCAATATGATGACAAAAAATGGACAAATAAGTAGGACCTATTAATCAAAAAATATTCTTCGGAAAGAATATGATGAATTTATGAATTCTCAAGTAAGATACGGAGATGATTTTGTACTCTTTGAGACGTACAACAAGCATTGATAGAAATGTTTCTAAATCAGTTCCAACAAAATATGGAAAATTAAAGAGAATCAATCTATCATATTCTTTAAAGACAAAATTATGAAATTCTGAAGATATAGATGTGTCGATTTTATATAAAATGTCTAAAAATCTACAAGTGGAATTGACGAGTCCTGAAATCAATTTGACTGAAATGGGAATATAAAGAGAGCAGATTAAATTTTTTTCATTTTTAAGATTTCATAAGAAATAATTACGGATTGACGAAAATTGAATATTTTCTGACTCAAGTTTCATACGTAACTTTTCAATAGTTACGATTTGTTATGTTGCATCAATCATATTGTGCGATATTTCTCATTAATTTCTGTACCACTGTTATAAAGTAGATGTAACAGACATACAAGATTGATCGTTCAATGAGCATGCTTGGTTAATATTTTGACTTCCAGATATTTCTTACCCTGCGGTTCGTTTAATATAATGAATTATAATAATTTGTTTCGCAACATTTGAACAGACATATAGTTAATAACAGTTCTTAAATAATGAAGAAAAAAATTAGGAAAAACCAACATAGGAGCAAAGTCACTAACTTTCAAACTCAAGGTCAAATCAAACACACCTTGCCCTAGAGTTATCAACATTTATTAAGTAACTACAAATGTACTTTTAAACTAAAGGTCAAATCAAACACATCTTGTCCAGAGTCATCTTTTATTTAAAAGCAACTAGTAAACTTTTAATCAAACAAATCCTTAAATATTGGAGCCATCAACAGTCATGAAGCATGACAAACACTGGAAATGAGGGATAAATCAAACACACCTTGTCAAGTCATATTGAAGTCAAATCAAAGACAATTTCTATTAGAGCCATCAACAATCATCATTAAGCAACTGGTGAACATTGAAAATGAAATGAAGGATAAATCAAACACATCATGTCCAGAGCCATCATTTTTAAAACAACTGGTAAACTATTAAAATTAAGGTCAATTTACACATACCCTTAACCTTTGGGGTCATCGACAATCATTAAACAACTGGTGAACATTCAAAATGAAATGAAAGATAAATCAAACACACCTTTTCAAGGTAGAACTTCATTTCTCCAAAAATTAGGATATTTCAAATTATGTCTCTTAATGATTTCCTCTTCAATAGGGGGGCCGTCTTAGTCGTGATCATGATCATATGGTAGTTGGATATTTAATCAGTGCCTATCACCACTAACCAGGTACATTAAAACCCCTCTCAGGCGAGGTGTACTTGATACAACATTATGTGATAAAGTTTGTTAGTGACTTGTGACAGGTCAGTGGTTTTCTGCAGTTTTCTCCACCAATAAAACTGCCCACCATGATATAACTAATATTATTGTTGAAAGTGGCATTAAGCACCATAAAACCAACCTCTTCTATAGTTAAACAAAAAAGAAAGAGAAACAAGAAAGCACTTATAGCTGCATTTTGTAGCATTTGGCTTGTACAAGAATAATAGCTTTACTGCAATAAATTAGTATGTCTATATCAATGGACTCATGTGCCAATAATAAATAGTTTTCATGTAATAGATTTGTCTGGATTACAGTCGATATAGAAAATTACATTAACTAACTTGTATTCTGGTACCAAAGGGGAGATTACTCTAGTTTTCTTTGTTAAAAATAGTTAATTGTTTATGTCACCGTGGATAATTACAATAGCAGTATACGTCTAAAAATAAAGGGTTTTTTAAAAACATTTTTCTTGTTAGGAAAATAATGATATCCAAATATCTAGGGGTATAATCTGATTCTGCTTGTTTCTATTCCATCAATTACCAACTTTGAGGAGAATATTTTACAGTTATCTCCCTTATCTAGGTTAGGAAAGGGATGCAATATGATTGTGTTTGTTTCTTTTTTGTGTCAATTTCAGGGAAAGAAACATCAGACAAAATAATGATGATTTTGAACTACTTATACCAATAAAGAATAAGGTGAGGTGTCAATAGAGAACTGTCTCTGTAATTCTTGTCAATCATTATTCTAATTTAAAGAATTCAAGATAGTAAAACACCTTTAAAATGAGCTCCCAGTAAAATGATATGCAGTGACAAAATTAAAGGAATATAGGAATATATTTTGTAATAAGATCAGTTGATGAGTAATGTGTAACTGAGTGAAAAAAATGCCTCTTTGGGAAGACATCTGCATACACTACCTGCAAGATATCCTTATCGGGTAATAACGGAAAGGGGGTAGACATTCTATTGGGGAGGCATGCAATAATGAAAGGTACAAAAAGGTGGGCTATTAACGGATAATAGATTGTTCATTTCCAAATTTCTCATTTTCCTCTCCCACCTCTATAAGAGTGAAATGTTGGGTCCCTAAACCAGAATTCAAGTGCTTGTTTTATTGTAGGATATTGTATATTTTTCAGAATCTTTTTTTTTCCCCAGTGTTTACTTGAACTTCAATAGAACTTTTATAATAGTTTATTCAAATAGAACTCATTTTTAACATGTGTACCATGTAACTATAATTTAATACATATTAAATATACATTCAGCATTCATGTAAAGAGATAAACTGATTTAATGAGGGCTTATATATAAATATTTTATATTTAATTTCTAAAAGTTTCCCAAGTATAAAGTCATTACATTGTACACACCTCCCAAAAACAGATCCATTTAAAAGATGAAATACTTTTTCCACTATGAAATAGCTTAGGCCAAAAAAATAGCCTGTGTTTCTGTTAACATTCTTTAAAAAAAAATATAGGGTAGTTAGGTAGGCAAAACAATTTAAAAAAAATTTTAAATTATTTTTTTACATAGGTTATACAGGATAAGGGCCTGGCTTTAGCAGTGCTTGTCTAAAAATGGCAATATCAACTTTAGGGTATGTAGGGTTAGCAGAAAAACATGTCTTTTTTCATTTTTGGCCTTACAGAAGGAATGTTTCAACTAATAATTAATGAAGAAATTTTGAATATTTATTATTATGATATGAACACATTTCAATCAAAGAAGTAAATATTATGTAATATATAGACTTAAGTGTGCCAAGCTATTTATATTACTTGTAGATATTAAACCAATGTTCCAAAAATAAACAATACACCCCTTTCCCATAAAAAAAGGGATCCAAGTACAATAGGACAATTTTTGATTAATACACTGAAGTAGAGAATGTATTCTTTAAATTGATAATATTCCCCTACAAAAATCTATTTCTCTTTTTTTTTTAAAGCAAAAAGTTAAGAAATACAAGAAAGATATCTGTCAGCATAGACTGACTGAGGGATAAAACAGAAAAAAAAAATGTTCCAATATAAAAATGCCATTTTTTTCTTCTTATCTGTAGGAAAAGCACATATTTTTTTTAAGCCAACAATCTGATATATCCAATTTATTTCAATTTAAAATAAAGTTGGCCAATGTTCTGCTTATCTACAAAGAACCTGAAAAATCCAAAAATCATGAAAGCGTGGTAGGAAAAAATGACATCACAGTTTGACATGACCATTAATTTCAATTTAACAAGGAGCACCTGTTTTGGATGATTGATGGGGGAGTTAACTCTGTATTAAAACTGATCATGTGATATACTTCTAGATAATCATGTGTTCTCTCTTTGTACTTTGATGATCTATCTTGTACTTTATCTTTGTTGATCAGATTATCACATGGTTTGGATTATGAGTAGATGCAGCTTTAAATTGTATTCCAATATTTCAATTCTATAAATATGGCTACTTTCAGTTTCATTTCTGATCAATTTTCCCTATACCAGTATAAGCATCTATCATTTTGATTGAACTTAAATGGGCTGTCAGACAAAATTATTGGTAATTTATCAATCTAGTAAATACCTGCATTAAAGTACCATATTGTTGTTATTTAACAATATTGTGAACAAAGGCCTAAAAGCTGATACAACTAGTCCCCCTCTTATAAAGACACTCCCACCAGTGACCAAAAGGCCACCTCTCTTATCAGGCAAGATGTCAGATGCACTGAGATATAGTCAAATCTACAAAATTGTCACCCTGAAAAAAGACCACCCTTCTTATAAGGTCAATTTTTCATAGCAAAACCGTTGGCCTTATATAAGAGAGTCTCCTGTAAATTAAACTTTTTCATATCCATATTTGATATTCTTAGGCGATTCTAATACAGCACTAAAGTCATATGGGATCAGGCCCTTTAAAACCTTTTGTTCATAAAGTTTGCTTTGTCTGTCCAAATAGCTATAATGCTGTTTGTAAACATTGGTAGCTTTTGCTAAAAATATTAACACAATTGTAAACACAAGGCCAAATTTTCAAGAAATTATAAATATTGTGAGCTTTTGCTAAAATTGTTGAAAAATTGCAAACAATGGGAGCTTTAACAAAAAATGTCAAGAAATTCTAAATATTGGGAGCTTTAACTAAAATTTTCAAGAAATTCAAAATATTGGGAGCTTTTGCTAAAATTTTCAAGACAGTAAACTACTTAAAAAAAAGCATGCTCATTATTAATAAAAAAACCCCTCAATCTTGAAGCTACTATTTAATGATACTTATCTATCTCTACCTTATGATCTCTGATCTATTTTGTTTATCTCTTTGTCAATCTGTCTATCTATGTTTCTCCTGTTTGACAATCTGTCTATCATTGTAAGAAATTAAGATTACTGATGAGATAGAACACCTTACATTTTTCAATTATCTCAATGGACAGACCATGTGAAAACATGTGTTTGATTCTGATTTTTTTTTTTAATGTTTTCTGGAGGGCAAGAAGTCATTTCGAATGCAAAAGACAAAACAATTTCTTAATGTCAGCTTGGGTGAGAGAGTTAGCAAAGTAGATTTTCACATTTTCAACAGTAGATTGTCACACTTTCAACAGTAGATTTTCACATCATATTTTCAACAGTAGATTTTAAAGATTTTCACATTTTCAACAGTACATTTTTCACATTTTCAACAGTACATTTTCCCATCCTATTCTCAACAGTACATTTGAAAGATTATCACATTTTCAACAGTACATTTTCACATTTTCAACAGTACATTTTTCATATTTCAACAGTAGATATTCATAATTCAATAGTAGATTTTTTCACATTTTCAACAGTGGATTGTCACATTTTCAATAGTAGATTTTCACATTTCATATTTCATGTCAAAATGCACAAGAGGGAATATATTATGGTTTTTTTTAACAAAAAGAATAATTTTCAAAATATTTTCAACAATTCTTAGTTCAAGTAAGTACAGTAAAACCTCGTTATATCGCCACCATTTGTCCAGCCAGATTTTGGCGATAGGTCGAGGGAAATCCATTATAGAATCAATGGTGAAATTAGAAAAGGGGACACACAAAATTTATGGCGGTAAGAGATGTGGCAAAAAAAAGAGTGGCATTATAACGAGGTTTTACTGTACTTTGGAGAAAAATCTCAAGGTGAAAGGTCATACATATATAAATGTTAAATTTTTTCTCTGTTTATTAAATGAAATTTCCAGTGTCTTGATCATATATAATAATTAAATCTTCTATGGCCTTAGACACTAACAAGTCACAGAAGGTTCAATGTAATCTGACTATTATTATTTTATTGGACTTGTAGTAATTACTACTGTGGCAATCAGTCAAATACTTGTGTTAGAAGGTTCCAGTCAGGTCAAACTTGTCATTCTCATTATCTTACAGATATTATATTAATATAGAATAATACAAAGGAATAGCCCCATGTTTATACAATAACCATTAAGCAGCTTAAATAGTCTAGAATGTATTAAATATTAACTTGGGTTAAGGACATTACAAAAACATTTTTTTTCTTTTTTTTTTTATATATGTAACAAGACAGTAATTACACTAAATTTCTTCAATTAATTAAAATAATAACTGAAAAAAAAAAAAAAATACCATACAATGTGTCAGTCAACTTTGAAAAAATTAAACTTATCAATGTCTTTTCATTAATTTTTTTACTTACTTTCCCGAAAGGCAAATTTAGAAAAATTTTCCATTTATTCAAACAAATTCTTTCATAATTTTCACTTGTCCCGGGTTTCGTGTAAGTGTGCTAGCCTGAAGACTGTTATCAGTACTGCTAAGTCTTACATTGATTGATTGGTTGGTGTTTAATGCCAACTTAAGCAGTATTTCAGCTATATCATGGTATGACAAGTCTTACAGACTCCAATATCGTCTAGAGATACTTACATATTCAACTAATATCAGAGTTTAACAGAACAAGATTTATATAGTGGTAGATAAAAAAAAAAAGAAGTCCAATGAATGTAAACGGTAATGTTTGAGAACAGGGGTGGATTCAGGAGGGGGGGGGGTTCGCACCCACCCCCTAAAATTGGAAAAAATATGATTTTTTTGGTGTAAAATCATGATTTTTCACACGAAATACCCCAAAAATGTTTGCGCCCCCCTCCGCTCGGCACAATTTTTTTTAAGTGCACCCCCCCCTAACTTGAAATCCTGGATCTGTCCCTGGAGAATGTCTAGATATGAATGGATATGTATTTCATATCAAGAGTAGACAACTCTTTGAATGGATATGCATTTCATTGAAGATCATCTAAGTTTTTTATCACAGCTTATCCATCACTATACTAAAATTCATGGCCTACTGTTTGTAGTATATTTTGTGTGTACCATATCCCATTTTGTCTGTGACGTGTATCTCCATTTTTTTTATAAATATGATTGATTCCTTACAGAAATTTGTAAAAATGAGACGAAGAAAACACGACAACTAAATATGATCTTGTACCACGACAGTCTTCAAGGATGTAGTAGCTTAATAATTCACAACAGATACAATCAATATTAATAAAAAAAATATAATAATCTCATTTCCAAATCTATAATTAGATTATCAATATTAAAGAACAATAGTAGATTGTATGGAGTGCTTGTAGAGAGGGCAATAAATTATAATGAAATTAGAAAATATTGTTTTCATAATGGAAATATTTTCTAAATCAAAGGAAGTTTATTCAACCCCCTCCAAACTAATTATAAGAAGTCTAGATTAGTCAAGATTAACTCCTCATTTAAGTCATCTCACTCATTAAGATTTAAAATTTTCTTTTCCAGACAGATAAAGTATAAAATGAATATATAGTGTACATCAAAAGCTATCATGATTTCAAGTTTATTTTTTTCATATCAAGAATCATATTTTATTTGCAGGATTCAATGATCTTCAAATTTATTAATTTTTTGAACTCTCAACACCTGTCTGTCAAGAAATGTATTC
Organism: Gigantidas platifrons; assembly: GCA_002080005.1. NCBI lineage: Eukaryota > Metazoa > Mollusca > Bivalvia > Mytilida > Modiolidae > Gigantidas > Gigantidas platifrons. The sequence continues at coordinate 319,870 of MJUT01023287.1, forward strand.
TTGTCTTCAATCCCTACATACGGCCAACGTTTGTTTGAATTCTGTCAGTTTGAGAACACCCTTAAAGCTAAATTTTCAAACACCGTACCTTTAAGGTTTCAAGTGAGTGGGTTTGATAAACTTGCAATACGATATGGACTTGCAGACAGGGAAAATGAAAGCACCAAAGGTGATGTTAAACGATCGAACATGCTTGCATGTAGATTTTTTGTATGCTATGCACAATCGCAAAATATCAGTATATTTCTAGAAAAAGATGTCAAACTTTGAAATAGTAAATTGAGAGCAAACTCCAGAGACATCAATATGTTATTCACATATAGGGGGAACTACTAATATAATTATTGAATAGTGCCAAAAATGGAAAGAACAGTTGGTGTAGGAGCTACTACTATAACATGCAACAACCCAGTTTTACATTCTATTACATTATTATTTTATTTCCCATCAACTGTTTACCAGACACTACATCTGTTTTGAAGGGGCAAGCAAATCAATGTGACAGTCAAAGTGAAATATAGTGCATTTGTGGGGTTTCATTTTATACCTTGGAAAAGGGAAATATTTTTCTATATGGGGTCTTTTTCGCGGAAGGGGAATGTGACTCTTGAAAAAATTTACAACACTTATTAATAGATCTGACAATAAACTTTTATCCAATGATATACATTGTATATATATATAGCCTTCCGAAGACAACATCCGTGTCCTTTCCATTTTTATCTTTTTTGTTTTGAAGCCAACATCAACATTCAGTTCCCGGAATTCCCTCATCCATTTATGGACACCTACTAGAGTATTATACAGGTTTTTTTTTCATTATTTGTGTCCAAGTTTGTTTGCCGGTTGCCCTACATCGATACTTTCATTTCATGCTTATTTTTAGGTGGAACATACTTTAAAAGAATGTATTGTTGACATAAATATGTCAGCAGTGAGTCAAGGTTAACAGGTCAAAACCTCTTTGGGATTTTCTAGATTTTTCATTAGATAGTACGTCAAACATTAGAACACGTGTTGTCTAAAGCACTGGTTCCCAATCCTGAACAAAACTATGATGGTCAAGAACTAATGACACTGACAAACCAGTTGAATTGTAACCTCCAGCAGCGTAGGATATAAATAGACTATATGTTTTAAAATTTATTATAAAATTAAAAACAGAAAACACACATTTCAGAACAGGACAAAAGTAGAAAGGTACAATGTTTGTACACTTGCTGAAATATCCATATGCATTTTTTGTTGTTCAAATATCAATTTTCAGATGCAGTACGAAAATCAAAGTCTCTTACATAGTAAACCAGTGTTCTAGCTAGGATTTCAAAAGGGTAGGGTTCTACTTCTGAAAAGGGCACTTTTATGCGTAAACGTTGGCTGAAAAAGGGCACTTTAATGCGCAGAGCTTCTATAGCTACAGAGTTAATATGGTCAGTACTTGATTCGTGCTCTTTAATTTTATCTAGTCTAATTGACACACATCCTGTTGTAGCCCATACATTTTTCATATTGTGTCTGGTACACAAGAAACACTTCATACTATTTTCAACACACTCAAACCATGGTCGATTTAACTTCCAATTGTTATCAAAGCCCACTTTGTGACCACTATGTCTTTTTCTAGGAGTGTCACAGGGGTCTGAATCAGTTAATTTTCTATTTAATGGGTTAATCTGTGGTTCATTTACTTCAAAAAATAAAGATTGCTGTCTAGAAAAATATGAACTTCAATCCAAAATAGAGCAAAATTTGATATAATTGATCTTAATTTTTTTTTATACCAATGTTGTAAAGTTTTAAAAAATATTTGTATTGTAATGGATGTCTATTTACGCATGTGTGTTATTACTACAGGTAATGTATAGAACTGGTTGTTGCTAAATATTGTCTTTGTTTCAGTTTAAGTAGACAGGTTTTTATTTCAGATTAAACTTAAGTGGTTTTATTGTGTTTTGATAATAAAATAATGTAAATGGCATATTAGATTTTGTTAATTTTGGTTTGTTTCAAGTACAAATGTATAACAAAGGGAAATAACTCATTTT
>MJUT01023287.1:322187-434538 GCA_002080005.1 Gigantidas platifrons
GACAAAAAATGAAAACACATATAAAAAGGGCACTTGTGTTTACGAAAAAGACATCCACGTTAGTCACAAAGGGCAGGGCGTCACTCGGACAAGGGCGGGCACTGCAAACACAATATCAATTTCTAGATATTGAAATATCCATCCGCAGAATCTGCGTTGCAACAAAGAAATACTGATAGATGAGCAAACGTGCATACAAGTACCCGATATTGAGGGGGATTTATAATGCATGTTGCATGCATGCTCTTTCTGATATTTAAGTTACTCTCCCTCTTACAATTGACTCTATATGGACTATAGTTTTGTCTGGGCGGAAGGTTGCGACACATGTTGTGTAAAACAGTGTCTTCCGGTTTACACGAGCGCTAGCATTAAACGATATCTCACAAAGTTCGATCGTTTAAAAATCCGGACATTAATAGTCATAATTCAACCAAAATCTTGATTTTAATAGGCCTTCTTGGTCTTCAAGGAGGTTTCAACTGAACCCCCCCAAATCGCCTGACTAGATGGTGTGTACTCAAATGATTATCTCACAAGAGTTGCTATAATAGACATAGCCCCATGGTCAAAAAACTTTTGAGTTCCAGTTTTGTACTAATACTCAAAAAGAGGACGTTAGTGCTAAACTCTGTGTTGTTATTGGTTAATTTGGAGTTGAGCAAACCAAATTCATACTCAGATTTTTTTATGGACCAGGAATTACGAGTACATATTTTCAACCATATCCTAATATTTGAGGTCAGGGAAGGACAATTTCATCAGGAATCTAGAGATTGATACATTATCGAATATCGGGATTTTTTTTCTTCTTCTGGAAATTCTGCTTGCTCCTAATGACATACTGGTATATAATATGTCTATCTCAACACTGCTTTAAAACAATCGAAGAATATTTGTTAACTATCGCTGAAGATTCTGTTTTGTTTTGTTTCATTACATTGCACTTAAAATAGTACTTGGCTGCTGGATAAAAAAGAAATTAAACCATGTCGCAACATAGTCCTAATTTGATCCTGCAGAGAAAAGCAAATAAGCTAGTTACCATTAATTTGTTTGTATCAAATTGCACTTTCAATTAACCTTCACAGGTAGAAATCCTTTTTGCACCTGTACTATGCTATAAAGTGTTTTTCCAAAACATCATTAAGAATTACCGTTTATATATCCATAAGTTTGTTTGGACAAGATAGCGATCGCCGTAATGAGCCTTTTTACCGTTGCATGACATACAATCATGTTAGACAACTGCAATGCTTTGATCATCACAGGGATCAATTCTCCTCAACGAGACCGTCATCTGACATCGATTGCTGCGATACAGAGCATTCCTTTAGGAAGATTACAAGTTTAATGCCGACCAAATCAAGTGTATCTATTTTCTTTCTTCGGTAAATTGGCGTAATTTGAAGAAAATGTCATTTTCTTATTTAATTATATGTAGCATACTAGCTTTATGAAAGAGACGAGTTACAAAATAGATGAAACAAATCAGATAATCGCTTTCATAGTAACGGATATCGTAGAATTACATTTCTTGAAATTTATCTGTAGAAAAACGGTAAAATACCGTCAAATATGTTACAATTAGCAGACAATTACAAGATATATCTTTTAATAATATACGGTAATACCTGCTTTAGTGACCACCTCTATTAAGCAATAACTTGTATTGTGTGACCTTAATTTAAAATTCCCTTTACAGTGTATTTCATATTAAATCAACCTGTATTTAGTGACCACCTGTCTTATGTGACCATATTTCAATCTTCTCCTGAAAGATCACATAAGACAGGTTTGACTTATTTAAAAAAACTTACATTCATTGGAAGAATTAGCATTAATGCCTTCAAAAACATCAGATTTTCCACTACAAATATACATGTGGTCACCTGTATTAAAAGGTCACTTTTCTCTTGTGTTGTCATAGAAAATTTCATATGAATAGAAACTCTTTTAAGAGGTCACCTGTCTTATAAGGCCATTTTTCCTTTGTCCCAATGGTGACCTGTTAATACAGGTTTGACTGTGTGTAGAAAAGACAACTGAAATCTATTTTTTTTAATCCACATTATCTTGTTCATAAACAGACTGCTTTGAATGTCCCCTCTCCCCGTTCTTTCCCCCCCCCCCAAAAACCTTCAAAACTAAGGAGGACTTTTAAAGAGGAGTTTTTAGCTGAATAGTGACGATTAAAATCAGGATATTGGTTAAACTATGACTATTAAAGTCCGGTGTTGACTCCAGGCAGCAAGAAGATGTCGCATCGCAAGTCTATGGACCCTCCCTTTGAAAAATTGTGGCTACGGGCATGTAATTGAAATATTATTGGTAGCATATCAAACACCCATACACCAATGAAATCGAAAGAATGCTGCTATCACTGAAAGCAAAGTCAATCTTCACAAGGCGACTTCTTTGCCCTAGTTGCCCTCTAACGTGAGCCCCGATCAGTGATTCTGCCAGCGCTTGTCATTTTCGTAATTGGCGAATGCATTTTAATTTTTACGATTATCTGTGAAAATATAGAAACAAAATAGATAAATCATAAATCATTTTTTACTACAGTGATTTTTGATTTTTGAAATTTTGAAAATATTTATTCTATAATAGTCATATGGAGGTTAGATGACCTCTTTAGATCAGCACAAATGATTGGCAGGATGCATATTTCAGTTGCCGGAGACAAGAGGAAGCCATTAACTTGACAAAGCAGTTTCTTCATATCTATTTCCTTCAATAATTGACACAAATAGACTTCATAAAATTGAAAACCTCCCACATTTCGGAAGATTTTTTTTTCTTTGGGTTTTAACATAAAGGCCTGTTTTATTATTTTTTTTTTCTTCAAATATGTCAAATTAAAGTCATCATTGTAAGAAAAATTGACAAGGGTTATGGATAGTATTTTGTACATAATATAAAATTGTAATTATAGAATGCATTATAATTTTTTTGAGTGTATAACCAGTGCAAATGAACCAACAAGAAAAAAAAAATCATTGATTTGTGCTAATGACATTCACTTTTCATCAATAATATTTTTCAAATTTGAGGGGGTCGTCGTGGTAGGATTGCATGATAGTTGGATTTAAAAAAAAAACTACCTATGTATTTACTGCCCATTACCACTAAATTTGTGATTTTGAAATCCTTTCAGGCGAGATGTACTGGATACAACATTATATGATAAAGTTTGTTAGTGTCGTGAGACAGGTCAATGGTTTTTTCCATCAATAAAACTGACCGCCATAATATAACTGATATATTGTTGAAAGTGGTGTTAAACACCATAACCCTATCCCTAACCCAAATTTGTTTACACATTTATTTTTTTAAATAAATCTTCTTTATAACTGATGATCAGTACTAAAATTAAGGACTGAACGTCTAGATTTCACAATTTTTAAATTGTCCAAAATGAGGCTAAATGCTTGCATTAGCCGATAATTCTAACTTATTCTTTCACTGGAATATTTTTTTTTCAACTAATATTGTCCTACATTGAAATTAAAGTGTTAAAAAAAATTTTTTTTTTTTCAAGTCATCTCTATATGTCAGTCTGATGAGAAAATATTTGAAATTGAATTACAAATGATTTCTAAAAGCTTGGTAACATTTAGCCTATTATTTATATAATGGGCTATTACGAACATTAAAATCCCCACATATAATTACACTCTCCAACAATAAATGACAAGCGGTCTCTGTCACCTACAGAAAATTATACCCTTCTGTGTAAACACCTTTACACAAATTACCGACTTTTAAAAGTCTCCGTAATCCATAAAATAAGATTTCATTAAAGATCGTACAGAATACTGTAGTTATCTTCCCACAAAATCCTTCCACGTCCAAAAACTTTTATGCTCCACAACATGTTTTCTTTCTCAACTCTCTGTTCTTTTTAATGCCATGTTGATAATCATATTGTTGATAAAATTATATGCTTCAAAAGTAAATATGATATATAGTTGTAAATAGTAAGATTTAATTAAAAGTGGATTTTGAGAGGAAGAAATAAAAAAAAAACTTTTAAAAATGATTTACAGAAAATAAAAACTAAGAAAAAATCACAAAAAAATCTGAGGATATATAATTAATAATTGCCCTCCCCTCTCAACCTTCAACCCATTCTTTTAGGATAAATAAATCTTTATGTATAACAATAATAATCGCCCTCCCCTCACGACCGTCACCCCTACTTTTGGGATAAATCTTTATGTATGTTAATTCATAAATTAAGTAAATATGACCTTAAATTCTATTCAATATCTCAAATTATAGGGTTGTACAAAATACTATGGTCCATCGCCTTTTAACAAAATCATCTACTTTGCCCTTTGTTGTAAATTCTTCAGGAGATAAAAATTCTATATTTGTCAAATTGCTGATTATATACAAATGGAAGAACATTGGTTAAGCTGGAGGGCAGACAGCATTCAATATTATTGTCATTTAAACATCAGCCTGTGTTTATTTGTAATTTTACTTCTATTGTGAGAGTAGCACCTGCTTGAGGTATTGAATCTAGAGTTTGTAAAAGGAAAAGTGATTTTGTGTCATTTGTACAGTAAATGATTTTTGAATGAGCAATAACGAAAGTAAACTAAATAAAATGTATCAGCCTGATGGCCATCGTTGGTGTTGAACTTGTGTTATGATCACCCAAGATTGTGTATCACCTAATAGCCTAATTAAAGAATAACACAACAGGTAGCACTAGTGGAGCAGGAACTGCTTACCCTTCCGTAGCACCCGAGTTCACCCCAGGTTTTTTATGGGGTTCGTGTTACTAGATCTTTAGTTTTATGTGTAATGTTTTGTAATCGTTGTTTATCCTTTAAGCCATTGTGTTGTCTTGTCCTTCGATTTACAGATTCTGATTACCTCTTTTGTATCCTAAAATTTTCTATAGCTAACGATTCTTTTGAGCTTATGTATTATCTTATAGTCAATGGCTCTCTTGAGCTTGTGTATCACCTAATACCTAACTGCTCTCTTGAGCTTGCATATCAGCCGATAGCCAACGAATATCTCGAGTTTGTGTATCACCTGATAGACAATGAGCTAGCGTTCTTAATAGTGCTAATGAAAAGTTTGATTGAAACTTTATACAGCGGAACCTGTCTAATCCGACACACCATGGGACCAGGGAAATGTGTCGGATTGTACAGGATGTTGGAATACTCAGGGTTTTCTTAGTTAACAGAACTACTTTGGGACCATAAATTTTTGTCGGATGTCACAGGATGTCGGAAAACTCAGGTGTCTGATTGCACAGGTTCCACTGTAGTAACAAATCATGAAAAATTTGTTAGTTTTTTTTATACTGTTTTACCTTTCAAATTGAGACAGTATGCTCTTTATTAAAGAGAAAAATTAATGAATTTGAGCAAATTCTATCATGGAATAAAAAGATTAACGTTGTCAAGTCTATAAAAAGCCATCTGTACAGTATTGGAGGGATATCAAATTCAATCAGTTAAGATACAGTAACTAAATAAAAATAAAAATTCATAATTCCTTGTTTTGAGTTATATCGGTTTCCATTAGAATGATTTATTAATTATCAAATCAATGCTCAAAGGACAAATTACACTGTCTAGAGAAAGAGGTCCAATTTCAAGTTTCTTATTTTTTTTTATCAATAAGAGGAAAATCGTTTCCCCGACAAAAAGTTACACAACGTATCAAGAACATAAACCAGAATATCTGATCGGCTGCAGGCTAAAAAGTCATATAGTTTAAATCATGTGTCATGTGCCCACTACCATATGGAAAATTGCCGATGCAAAACCAGATAGCCATCTTAGACAATCCTCATCTGGTTGACAGTCAAGCGTTGATTTTTACAGACCATCTAGATCGGTTATGATATATGGAGGGTTTATTGGTTCTGAGAACTTTGTTTTGACGATTATTCACCCCTTTTATATAAAATTTTTATAATCGTTTTGATTCAATGTACATGAAAATGACATAAAGAGAGATCTAGATATAAATAAATCAGCTCTGATTCCTGATAGCTTCCTCTCTAAACGTTTGATGATATCATCCATATTTACCGAATTTTATTAGAAATGCTTTACAAAACAGCATTAAGACATTGATCAATGCATGTATCATAGCATTTGTTCATAAATTTTTTTATATGAATTGTTTTTATTATATTACACAAGAAACTGACAAATGTTTTGAGTTACGAGAATTGAATTCCTCAAAATTTTATTTTTCATTCATATGTACTCTAAATTTGATCAAATTAATGAAAATGAGTACATTTGTATAATGCTTCAAATGATGAAGAGTATAAAAAATCTAGTCATATCTAAATCATCCAATTCCCAATGAGAATACCAATAAGTGGTGTCCTAGTTAACATCAAAGTTCAGTTGGTCTTTACCTCCAGTTGTTTGTAGGAGGACTCATGTCTTATATATGTTATTTGTATTTGCTTACACACAGTGGTACCAAACACATCTGGACTATTTGATTAACATCACAGGTGTCTTATAACCAAGCAGGAACTCCCCTGTTTTCTGGTAGGGTCTGTGTTGCTCATCTTTTCACAGCTTTCTGTGTTGTCTTGTGTTCCCAATGTTGTCAGTGTCTCTGGATTGTTCATTCTTCATTGTCCCTTCAGCTTTCTCTTAAATGTTTATCTATGTTTAAATATTTTTCTGTAATTTTTTTGAAATTTTAATTGCTAAATACTCTTGACTCAAATAGTTTTTTTTATCAATTTCTCAACTAAATTGTTAGTTGCAGTTTGGAATACATTTATAGTCCTTTTCAACTCTAGTGAACTTGAACACTATGGTAGACTAGCTATAAAAAAATATCTAAGTATACACTGCTGAAGGGAGAAATTACTATCTCTTTACACAATCATAAATGTCTAAGCTATACACAAAATGACCGCTGTCTCCAAAAATTGTTAAACCTTTGTCCCTTGGTCTGTTATAATGTGTTTCTTTAAAGAAATATGATACTTTTCTCTTATTCTTCAATCATTTTCGCTTCAACACATGACAGGTATGTGCCCTGTCTAAAAACCTCAAACATTTTTTTTTTTTTCTCAAATATTTTTTTGTTTTTAAATATATATGCATATACTGTCATCTGGCTCATTTAAATAAATATAAAAGTTAGAAATTGTTCATTTGACAAATAGTGAAGAAGAGAGTTACTTTTCTCAAATAATAAAAAAAAATATACATATGCATATACTGTCATCTGGCACATTTAAATAAATATAAAAGTCAGAAATTTTCTTTTGTCAAATAGTGAAGAAGAGAAAGAGAGTTAGAATTCCTATATTTCTTATCAAAAGAAACTGCTGCAATAAAAATTCCCTGTTTATAGACAATTTTGTCTTTAAACACTATAATTATCTTCCCAATGAGCCATTTGTGGTCTCCTTCTGGAAAACTTTATCTCTCTAAATAGTTCTAAGAATTACTTGATTTACAACTCAGGTTAGATGTTTAATGCTGGACTTGAACATAATCATCTTCCACTGGTCAGATACAATAGAACTATTGTCTGGGACGTACCCACTGTCAGTAGGACATCCATTGTTGGTGCATCATGGGATGAAGGAAAGCCTGTCAAATTTGTGGACAAAATGACAAGTGACCAGATGACAATGCATTGGGAGATGTTTACTTATGCTATTTTCAAAGGAGGTTTGATTAAACACTTGAGCCACTCTGATAACCATCAGAGTCAAGCGGTCACTATGCTAATTTGTGAGGTTATGACTCTGATCGTATCTGTCAGTTTTGGTCAATAGCAGTTTAATATCCCTCATTTTGAAACATGTGCCACTAGAAATGTAATTAATGACAAGTGTCAAGGAAAACATCATTTATTATTGAACATTCAAGTAAATTCAATTAATTTTTTTGTTTTTTTCCTAAAAAAGGAAAATCCACAATTTTCTTCCGTTTTTTTTTTCTTTTTTCTGTTAAATTTATTGCTCCTTCCAGACAATTGCCTGAAGTATCATGATCATATGATCTTGGTTAATCAATGAACATCAACCGAGTTCATTTTTCCCCCAAACAAAGACAATCTTTCTGGATATTTATTAATGTCTTGTACTACCATATTAAAAAATATATCATCAAAACAGGTCATTAAGTTTGAGAAATTGAAAAAAAAAAATCAACCTAAGGTTACATTATAGAAATCTAGTATAGCGAGTAAGTAGTCATTATAGCATTTGAAGAATCATTTGAATCTACATTCAAAACAAGCTATGATTATCAGGCCTTTCAATAAGGGATGGTACCAGGTACTTTTTCCCGCCTAAAATGGTCTTTGCTACCTCCCGATTTTAAAGAGTGTTGTATAAGATATTCATGAAATTGTTCAAATTTAATTTTTTTTAAAAGTACCGCCTGTAAATAGTGAAGTACTGGTAGACTTGAAAAATATTAAAAGCCCTGGATTACAGATGTAAATTAATATGATAGAGAATTCAATATTGTACTATTACAGTCACAATTTTGGTTGAAGAATTACGACAAGTAAAGTGCAGATTTTGACTTCCGGCTGCATCACAAGTTGATCACACTTGTCACAAATAAGATAAATTTTGAAAAATAACCTTCAGAAAGTTTTGCAATGCACAGATATGTAAACATCCTATTAAGACTGTCAATTTCCCTTCGTTTGATAGATCAGAAAGAAACAAATTGATCCATTTAATGCATAAATACCATTTCTGTGTTTCAAACCATGATAAAACTAATGCATTTTTGAAAACCTTTTACTCTTAATGACAAACTAACATACTCTCCGAAGACTGATAAAAATCTTGAAAAGGCAAAGAGCATATGTTGTAATTTCAAAAAGCAATTTATTTACATTTCAAAATATTTTTTGTCAAAAGACATCGGAACCTTTATTGACCAAAAACATAGGATTTTCGAAAAAATAATATTCTATCGAATTCTTCATCAATATATAATGAAAATTTAATCTCTATGGAAACCGTCAAAACAATTTCTATATGTATTTATATTTGTACCCCATTTAGATGTATCCTCACGATAAATGGTAAACAGGGCACACATAGTGTCAAAGTAATTTGTATTTGTAGATTGGCGAATGAACCTTCTGATTGTCACCTTTTAACGATTCCCATTATCCCCCCTTTTTATCAACACCATCTTTTGAACTATGGGTGCCAGACTGATGGCACTTTTCTTTTTTTTTTAAATAATAATGTAAAATATCGATAAATCTTCCAATGCAAACATCCTTTACACATACCATCAAATATTTATGTCTTTCCAAAGATTCTGGAAGAGATAGGTTAAATGACTCCCTACAAAAATATATATCGTTTTTATCGATCGTAGAAAAATTCATAATAGGAAAGACCACATTTAAGGTATTAATCGATGATCGGCCGACAATAAAAACTTCAAATTACGTGATCAATCATCCAGGGATAGTATCATCTAGATATATACTTTGTCTTTACATTGTGTTTAGTTAGTTGCTATTTTAGGCTTCGTAATATATATCCTCAATTTTCTAATTTCAAACGGGGAAATGAAAAACTAATTGGTTATTAATGTTTTCTAATGGCATATGCATTAACTTTTATCAAAGAACTAATCATATATACTGCAGATCTATGACATGGTCATAATTGCCTCTAATTTCTTCATTCATGCCCCCAATAGTATTGCTAATTCAATGGTCAATACAACGGTTAGAACTTTTCTATTTCTGATCAACGTCAAAAACATGCCACAGTTGTTCAAATCTTATTCATTTGTAATTGAAGTCTTCAAGACGGTCAGTCTCCAGTCTTGACATTCTATTGTTAGCGTTAAGTTCTGTTGATGTTGTTTTAAAAGGAAGAAAATCCACTTTATACACAGTACGAGGTTCTCCCTTGTAGGATGATCATAACAAAATATGCAGGAAATGACACAAAGCTTACAAAAACATGCATGGATTGCCTTATGGCATATGAAAAAAAATCCATTTTATAGTATGAGGTTCTCCTTTGTAGGAGGATCATCACAAGATATGCAGGAAACAAGCTTACAATAACATGGACTGCCTTTTGATACCAAGAACATTTTTCAATTTTGTCAAAAATTCAAATTCAGTTTTCAGCTGTAATGTATGTTATGATATCAAGTGACTCCCCTGATACTTGTGTTGAAGTACTGCAGAATATAGCGATCTAGAAATAAATCCTTTTCTTTAAAAAAAAAAACATAATTGCCCTCATATTTCAAGACATAATGGAAAATTTAATGAAAACAAAAAAAGTTCAGTAGTCTTGATTTGGGTTGTATTTCTCTTTCCTCTTCTGACAAGAAAGAAACCCATTTGTGTATTCTGTCAATAGTGAGTTGTTATATTCAATAATACTTTATTTGCATAAGGAGGATTATCTTTGGTTAAACAGATTACACAAGAGTCCTTAGCCATGCGGGATACTCTAAAATTGTATTGATCTTCATCACTGATGATCTTGTAATCAATTTTAATTAATTCAATAAATGCTAATTACTAATTTTGTAACTGTCACTTGTAACCCTATGAATTTTAATATAAAATTGTCCAAATATGGTAATGAGATGAGATCTGCAGTTGGAGGGAAGGAGGGAGGGGGAGAACGAAAACTAGTTTTTAATTCTAAATTAGTGGCCGGCAAACAAAAACTATCTTTAGAACACAATAATTTAGTAATTTTGTATGAGTATGAGCGTCAAGTTTTCTTCATAAATTCAATCTAACACGTTGTGTGAATATCATAATTTCGTTCGCTAATTTCCGCTTCTCCTTGGGGAAAAAGTGATTACTCTTTATTAGAGATTTTCTTCCTAATTAGTACGAAACCCAATAAACATTTTTTTTTTAATCAAAAAGTATTTTTCATGTCGTTGTGGTTTTGAACTTCACAAACATAACTTCAAATAGAAATATAAATGAAATTAATTACATTTTAATCATGTAGGTAACAAAAAATGATGTATAAATACGTAAATACTGCCAAAACACAAATTAACGTTAGATTTCTCAGCCCACAAAAACTATTATTGGAAATATTTCATTTCCACTGCAATTTGAAACATATTATTAACAAAGAATGATGGTGTATGTTGGGAACAAAAGAGAAAATCGACAGAAGACCTTAATTAACCGATGGTCCATCATTAACAAGCACTGTCGGACATCAAGCAACACTAGATCTCTCTGAAGGATGATGGTGTTTTCACTAATGATTGTTCATCCGAGTTCTCTTAGAGATTTGACAGACAACAAACAATCGTAGGTAGAAATCTGCAAGACAAATACGGTGACTATCTATCATTAAAGTTTCCTGTAACTATCCTTAATGAGCGAGTGATAAGATGGAAAATAGGTTGTAATAGATATTTAGGGAGTGGTTATTGTATATCATAATTAATGCTTGTTTCTTCATAGTCAATGGTTTTATATTTTATTTTTAGCACGAGAAATAGAGGGGTCACCATGTCTGTGATTGTATGATAGTTCCAATTACATCTGCCTATGAGGGTATTAAAATTTGGTTCAACATGTCCATGTTTTCAGCATTATAAGGTTGAATTTCTAAAAGTACTTAAATATTACCTTTGCAGTCCTCAAAATGGAAAATTGAATTTACTGGTCCGAATCAAATTCTTGAATTAATTTTTATATAGTGCAATGCCGGCAATTTTCGTCCGGAGGCAGTTTTCGTCCACTTTTTATTATCACGGGATTTTTAAACATATAAAGCAAAGCTTCCGGTAAATGTGCACGAGCGCGTATGCAGTTGGCAGCAAGATACGTAAAGATGAAGTCTTGGTAATTTGTAATCCTTATACAAAAAGTTAGCAGCATCTGAACATTGATATACTTTTTCTCGCGACGCGATAATGGCGTCTTACGATACATGTTAAAAAAGATACCCCATTTCTCAAGTCATTCGCTCATGTGATAGGTTCATTCACGCCAAACCACACAGGGTTCATCGATAGTATCTAACAGAATAAAACTGACACGAATATTTCCTGCTTAAGCACATCTGTATTAAATTTATTCGAGTTAGATATTATTTTCCTTTCTCTCTACCATTCATCTATTTTTGTCCAGTAAATGGTTGGTATTTTCGGGGGTACTTATTTTATCAGGTATTTTTTAGGAGTGGAAATTTTATAAGGTATTTTGGGGGATGTTAACATTATTATACTTTTTTATTTAGCAAATTAATCGTTAAAACTTAACATTGATGGAAATGCGAAGCAGACCGTTTGAATTTAACATTTTGGTAGTTTATTTAAAGTGGACGAAAATAGCCGAAGTGGACGAAAACTGCCGATTCATCATCAAGTTTTTAAAAGAAGTTAATGATTTGTGGAGGAAAAAGTTCAAACTTTTCAATGAAGGAACAAATTTCTTACTATCAATAGAAAATAAATATCAAAATATTGTATTATGTTTCATTCACTTATGACGTCATATTAGAAATATAGTCTCTAACATTGTTTTCCGTTTATTACGATAATTTCTCAAATCAAGATAGTTAAATTTTCACAATTTAAAGTTCGAGGTTTACCGAGAATTTTAAAATGTGAACATTTAACTATCGAGATTTGAGAAATTATCGTAATAAACGGGAAACAATGTTAGAGATTGTTTCTCTAATGAACCACTAAAAAATATTTGCAAGTGACCCCCAAGGTGCCATTTCCCCGTCGTGCATCGATAGATCCTTTATAAAGATATATCCTAAGCCGGAATGTCACATTATATATACACTGTCTGATAGCTGGATAACAGATATATTACGGATTTAACCATTGTTTTTTTTTAATACAGAATCCAAACGTATGAAATATATTTGTGTCTTTTATTTTCATTTTTTTCGTATTTCCTATATGTCCTTTTCCGTACCTTTGACATCATTTTTCAATGACGTCAAAATATGTGCCACGTCATGTTTCATGAAGGAAAATACTGTACTTTCAATAAAATATTAGTGAGAAAAAGAATCAAACACCGGTAAGAGGAAATCTGACATTTTTTTTTTAATATTTCATAAAGCAGACAACGCGATTTGTTTACATTTTTTAAACGTTGCTAAGACGAGTATAGAAAATTACGTAATTCGTAATTGACCAATCAGCGACTGAGAACAAACTGATCCACACGTTGATTATCGATTTTTTCTCACACGGGTTGAGAAGTGTGAAAATTGAACAAGAATTAGAGAAAACCCGTTAAGTGGACGAAAACTGCTGACGTTGCTCTAGTTCTAAATAAAAAAACTGAAAAATTCACTCGTCCGAACAAAGATTTGCTGGTCTTGGGCCCGAGGACCGGTGCTCATTGTGAGGACTGCCTTTGGTGCTTAATGAATCAGACATGTTAGAAAAAAATAAAGTGCAAGATGATTCTGTTCCTTAACAAAATGTTATGCTTGAAAATTGTGCAAAAATTCCATATAACATGTCATAAGTACAAAAGTACATAAATACAATCAAACCTGTCTTAAGAGGTCACCCTTTGGAGCAACAAAAGGTGTCCTTATAAAACAGGTGACCTCTTAAAAGAGATTAAATTCATATAAAATTTTCTATGACAGGATAAGAAAAATATGACCTTTTAATACAGGTGACCACATGGGTAGGTTTGACTATGTTTAATTTAATTATCAACCAACACATTTCACGACAGTTTTTCAGTTTTTACGTAGATAATTCTTAGCCCTACAAAAAAACACAATTTTGCTGAATCATGTCAACAAACTAAAACTGTTTCATGTTTTAAACCAATTCTAAATTAACTACATTGTTACCAGAAGATGCAGAGAGCAATCATTGATAAGCACAAGCAACAATTTAGATTCCCCCGAGCCATTCATAGTACTCTAGTCCAATAAAAACAAACTGTTTTACCATGTAGATACAGTGGAACTCGATTTACAAAAGGACATAAATATCACGTTGATAACAGAAATGTACTAATGTTCTTCTTCCATAAAACTTCCTATTACGATAGATACAGTTTATTTTCTACAAAAGATCATTCAAATCTATTGATAACGATGATGACGAGGGACGAGAGAGAGATTCTTTCGTAAAACTTGCTATTACGATAGATACAGTTTATTTTCTACAAAAGATCATTCAAATCTATTGATAACGATGATGACGAGGGACGAGATAGAGATTCTTTCGTAAAACTTGCTATTACGATAGATACAGTTTATTTTCTACAAAAGATCATTCCAATGATTTGAAATCTATGGTTAATGTTGATGACGAAAGAGAGAGGAGAGAGAGAGATTCTTCCATAAAACTTCCTATAAGGATAGATACAGTTTATTTTATACAAAAGATCATTCAAATCTATTGATAACGATGATGACGGGAGAGAGACCAGAGAGATAGAACCAATATCTCTGTGTTTTGTAGGAAATCATTGTATAAACTCTGATTGAACGTAACCAAATCCAGTATGAAAGTGGATTTTATCGAATGGGATGAAAATTTCTTCTGGCTGATTTGTGCCCGTCAAATCTTTTCATGGACGTTTCTTATTATAAATGAAGTTTGTTATTCTATTGAGGTTTTCTCAACGACTGGTACTGTCTTTGGTTAATCAGTATAAAAAAGGGGTCAATGAGACTTCTTCAAGTGATCAACAAACCATATACCACTAATATTGATTTTGGTCAGCCCTCAGATAACAATAGGATTCTATCCTGTTGGATGAATGGAGACAGCATTTTTTGTTACAGGGGGCACAAGTTTTGTAGACGAGGAGTCTATGGTTCCATACTGTCAGTTCCATGGCGGCGCCAGTGGGGGGACTTATAAGCTTCTGAGAATTAGATATTAGATGACAAAAATCGTGAAAAAACATTGTCAAATTTAAAAAAAGGATAGCAAATTTTTTTAGAGGGGTGTGGGCATGATGCATCCCAGTCTGAATATGCACCTGGTGTTCGATGGAT
Source organism: Gigantidas platifrons (assembly GCA_002080005.1). Lineage (NCBI taxonomy): Eukaryota > Metazoa > Mollusca > Bivalvia > Mytilida > Modiolidae > Gigantidas > Gigantidas platifrons. Next base: position 337,192 of record MJUT01023287.1, read on the forward strand.
GGATGTGATACAATTTCTCAAAACAAAATTAGATTATTAGTCAATAAAAAAAATCAGTTTGAAAGAAATTGCATTCAACCGTGAAATAATATTTGTAATAATTATAATAAATAAAAATATCTTGATAAATTGTGCAAAGACATGTGGTAAAATATGTGGATGAGAGGCGATTCGATCTGTCCTGGACACAATGAAAAATTATCCCTTTTCCAATAGGTAACAGCAGGACATATGTGAGATGCATAAAATCCACCAGGAATATTAGATTTTTAATCAGGACCAGGTCACTTTGACTTACAGAAGATAATAAAACATGGTGCATTTATATGATCATAAAACATGCATTTCCATGGCAGCAGATTGCACATTATGTGCTGGATTGATGTCGTAAAATAGGACAATGGAATAATAACTATTAGCTCACCTCAGTACAGGAGAAAAAGAAATGAATGGGAAAACATTCATTATTTTCTTTTGAAGTCAACAAAGTCTGACTCAATTGAAAACATAATTGTTCTCTCTCAACATGATACTTTTACAACAGAACAAGTAAAGAAGATGATTAGTTATTGAACTGATTTTTATATCAAGTCACATCAAGTTTTGTCTGTGACTTGTCAAAGGTTGGTTAGTAAAGAGAGGATGAACATGAGAAATTATCTAACTGTACACTTGGTTAGTAAAGAGAGGATGAACATGAGAAATTATCTAACTGTACACTTGGTTAATAAAGAGAGGATGAACATGAGAAATTATCTAACTGTACACTTGGTTAGTAAAGAGAGGATGAACATGAGAAATTATCTAACTACATGAGAAATTATCTAACTGTACACTTGGTTAGTAAAGAGAGGATGAACATGAGAAATTATCTAACTGTACACTTGGCTAGTAAAGAGAGGATGAACATGAGAAATTGTCCAACTGTACACTTGGTTAGTAAAGAGAGGACGAACATGAGAAATTATCCATCTGTACACTTGGTTAGTAAAGAGAGGACGAACATGAGAAATTATCTAACTGTACACTTGGTTAGTAAAGAGAGGATGAACGTGAGAAATTATCTAACTGTACACTTGGTTAGTAAAGAGAGGACGAACATGAGAAATTATCTAACTGTACTCTTGGTTAGTAAAGAGAGGACGAACATGAGAAATTGTCCAACTGTACACTTGGTTAGTAAAGAGAGGATGAACATGAGAAATTATCTAACTGTACACTTGGTTAGTAAGAGAGGATGAACATAAGAAATTATCCAACTGTACGCTTGGTTAGTAAAGAGAGGATGAACATGAGAAATTATCCAACTTATACACTTGTTAGTAAGAGAGGATGAACATGAGAAATTATCTAACTGTACACTTGGTTATTAGTAAGATAGGACGAACATGAGAAATTATCCAACTGAAAGATTGGACACACAATAGAGTAAAGGAACAGTGCTTTTATTGCTGTTCTTCATCTCACTGCCACAGTCAATAATGAGCATAACTCATATCCTAAAATGAGTGTGAAATGGCCTTAAAAACTTGTTATGGCTTGCTTTTTTACCGGTTTCCAAAGCTCGTAGAAATAAATTGATATTTTCCAACATATACATATCTTGTATATTCATATAAAACTGAGATATGACAGGAAGCAGATATTGGTATACCACATAAAAGACTTTATTTGAGACAGTTCCAAAAGATATTCTGGTAGCATAAATGTAGAGTTTGATTTTATTAAGTACATGTAGTCTGATTCTAATAACAATTCGATTGGTCAATCTACTTATAAAGCATATGCTTGCTCAATTTTAAATTATTTTTGCAAAATTAGAAATAAATGAAGACTAAATCAAAGAGAAAAGTTTCTCCATTCATTATCAAATCTAAAAAAAAAAAGCTTTTGTCTTAAAAACCTATGTGAAACAATTCAAATACACGAACACAGATTTTCAATAATAATGATGAGACGATTTAGAGTTTATCTGTGTGTCCATTTCCCTAAGCTAAATCCCATTCCTGGGATAATCACATCCAAAAGCATGCGGAATTCCACGATAAAACAAAATTTATAGATTCCAGTAGACTCAACTGTCCAAATTCAATAATAGAGGTTATAATCTCATAGAAAATCTCAGTTTTTCTCCCTAGGGAACCAGTTCATGTCCCTAATATTGCAATCGTGAATTGAAAACGAGATCCTAAAACAATAACAGTTGACAATGCATTTGTATAACCAAACCGCAATAACTCATTCTTACATTATTTTGTTTTTATTAAAAATGACTCATAAAATATGACGAAATTCCTGCGTTCCACGTTTTATGTCAACATAAACTATGAAATGGAAGATAAATGAATAAGTTTTACAATAATTAATATTATCGTAACTTGATGCTACCAATTTTCTCGGAACTAAAGACAATCGACTAGCATTAGAGTCAAAGTATACATGATAGAATTTGACAGTAATAGAATTATGTTAAGGGTTTTACCAATCGTTATTGTATTAGAACTACAAAAGAGTCGTCTGTCTGTCTTACAGTTTACTAGCTCGTTTCATAGATTCAATTTGCCAAGTTGTATCTAAAAGCATTCCAATCGTGAACAATTATAAAATCGTTACAAAGATCCTTTTTTTTGTCTAATTTGTTGTTACATTTATGTAATTTGGTAATTATTAAAAGTACAAAAAGGGGAGATATCATGTGAAGGCAAAAACTCATTGTTTAATAGTAGAGTCAAACCTATCCATGTGGTCACCTCTATTAAGCAGTCACCTGTATTAACATACACCTTTTTTTATCCTGTCATAGAAAGTACCAAGAGCCACAACTCACAAAAAAAGATGAAAATTATCAAATTTGTATCAACTTGAAATGTAGAACAGCAATAAACATGCTGTTCCTTTACTTTAATTTATGTCTTAGGCATAAAGTTGGATAGTCTCTCATGTTCATTGAAATCCATATCCTTTCTTACTATATAACCTTCAATTTGGCTATTTTTTTGTGTGCTTAGTTCTTATTTCAAGAATGTAATTCTGGCATGTCTGAAGTAACTGATCACAATGCTAGAAAATAAATTAAGATGTAACCAGAACTATTAATAGTTTGAACTTAATGCACTTGATTCAAGGAAGGGGTGTCAAATTAACAAATCACGGAATTAAGACATTTATATAATTTAATTATATAAAGTCTTTGAATATCTGTAATTGAATTAAACAACCAGAATATTATCATGGATATATACGGAAAGTTAAAAGGAATTCCACCGACCAACTATCCAAAACTTGCATTGCTACCTGTTGATTCTATATAAAAGCTGAAATGCTGAAGACATTTTGATGGCAATAGCTAATAAATAATAAATAAAGATGTTCTTTTTCTTCAAAAAATGAAATTACCCTTTTTTCCCCCCATAAAATTTACCATTATACTTTTATACACTAAATACAAAATTTCCTTTTTTTATGTAAAATTTACCATAAGACTTTTACATATAAACACAATGTCAAATCTTTATAGTGTAAGTACAAATGTATATAATTTTCAAACTTTTTGAAGTTGTAGCTGCTATTTTTATCAAATATCTCCTGAAATCATTTTTTATTCTAAACACAATGTCAAATCTTTATTGAAAGCAAAGAATAAAATGCTCATTAATGAATGAAGAGGGACTCCCCTCCCTCCCTCCCCACTATATTTTGTTCCAAACTTCCATTTTCTAGCTGTTTGACATATTTCATTTCAAAATATTTTCTTAAAAAAAAAAGAGGAAATCGTGATCAGATGAAAACTTTCATCTCTGTACATGTGTAAGCATAATTATTTTCAAAATTTTAAATTTTATAACTGCTATTTCTAATCAAATATCATGATTACTGCAGGAAATACTTATGCAACAAATCCTAGATTAGATAAATAACATGGCATTTATAGAGGTTTAATTGATCATATGCCATGCCATACCTATGTACCAGCTAAATGTCTTGGATAATAAGAGTATAAATAAACAAGATCACATGAAATTTTTATGATCCAATTTGTCCAATCATAATCAGCCCGCTTCTCTTAATTTTAATCAACTTAAAGAGATAGCCAGTTTAATTATAGATCGTCTTTTTCCCTTGCTGGACTGCAAGCACAATAATCAAATAGTTCAAACTCATCAAAATTTTATTTTAGAATCCATTAGCATGATGAAAATTCCTGCTTTGTGTCATAAATGATTGAGTTAAATTCCCTATATGTTTTGATAGAGAAATGTTATTTATCAGTTAAAGGACTTTGGGAAAAAGATAGTTATACCTCATATTCAAACTTTAAATTAATCACAATTTGGGTTAAAAATGTATAAAATTTGATAGATCTTACTTGATCAATCAGTGAGGTGTATGTAAGCTGTCATCAGTTGTATATGATAGGCACTGAAGTAAGGTTACTGTCCTATATATCTAACTGTGTTTATTTAGCATAGTGACCTCTAATAATACAAGGGAATCCAAAAGGTGTGTTTGAACTGTGTTTATTTAGTTTACCAACCTATGGTACAAGAGAATCAGAAAGGTGCATTTGAACTGTGTTTATTTAGCTTACCGACCTATCATTTATTTAGTTTACTGACCTATCATACATGGGAATCAGAAAGATGTGTTTGAACTGTGTTTATTTAGCTTACTGACCTATTGTACAGAGGAATCAGAAAGATGTGTTTGAACTGTGTTTATTTAGCTTACTGACCTATTGTACATGGGAATCAGAAAAGTGTGCTTGAACTGTTTATCAGAAAGGTGTGTTTGACTTTTAATCCTAAATTGACCCAGTTTTATGGTTTTGATAGGTTAATCCTTATTGATATACATGTATTTAAAGGCTGTGTTTGATTGGATAGGTCTTCAGTAAACATCAAGTTGTATCAGTATGGTGTGTTCAATTGATAAATAAACTGATCAGCAGGGATTTTGACAATAGTATTTGCAGTAGACATAACTAGATCAGTTAGTGTTTCATCATTAGTAGGTGTAATTGACCATTTAGGGGCCTGACTGTTAATTTTTCAGTAAGCATAAATTGCTCAGGAACAGTTTTGTCTTTAGAAGGTTTTTGACTGCTCAATCTTAAGTTGACATACATTATCAGTAAGGTGTTTGACTGTAAATCCCCAGTAGGAAAATTCTGATCAGTAATATTTCTGACAGTAAAAACTGTTTGACACTTAAATCCTTTTCCACAACACCCCCTTCATTAAACAGTAATTAAGTAAAACAACATGGAATTTTGAGAATAACTCCTCCAGTTTATTTTTACCCCTAACAACATGCAGAGCTTGATTATGTGAACAAACATCTTGCAAAATTTTTTTTTCTTTCAAATTTTGCCTTTTAGAAGTGAAAATGCATCGGAAGAAAAGCTGTACAATTAGGAAAGCAACAGATTTTAAAACAAATATGCCCAAAAACTACTCGTTAAACATAGCCATAATGATATAACATGCCTATTTTGAATCATTAGGTTCAATCAAATATTACCTCAAAATAATGTTTAAAAATATACTGTATATTATAGCAGTCTGTTCCAAAAACATTTTGACACACTAGCCTGAGAGGCATTTGAGAAAAAATTTTCCATTTGATTAAGCAAATTTTATGCAAATTTTTACTAGCCTGGACCAATTTGATCTAGGCTTGGGGCAAGTGATTTTTGGTGCAGACTGAATTGAAGATTCACTTTTATTTCCCATTCTTTTCAAAAATTATTTTGAACTTCTCTGAATGTTTCAGATATTTATGAAATATTTTTTTACTCTCCTCAAATATCTAAAATAAACCTTTTTTATTTCTTTAAACAAAAAGATGTAATTTGACTTGATGGCAATATAAATTTGCCTTCAATTTTGATACATTTTGATAAGATTTGTATAACAGCTTGATACTGCTGATCGTTTTATCATAATACTTTCTGCCATCTCTCTCTCAAAAAAAACCAAAACAACATTGAATTTATTCCAAGGATCCTTCATTAAAAATTGATGATTTGAAACTGTCTTAAGAAAGAAATATTGCCGTGACATTATATCTGTGTTAATTGCCTTGATAGGAATGAGGGCCGATCAATGAATGCTAGAACATTAAACACCACCACATCTCTAGGTAACGCGACCATTAACTTATGTGCAGCTAACATAATGCATGTCCTATCAAGAATTATCGTGCATGTCAATTGTTGAATTGTTTAAAAATTCATGTACATTAAAACAAGCAATTCCCTATTTGATACTCAAATTTCAGCGATGACTGTATATCCACTGGCTTAGACAAGCAAAGAATGAACAACAACAATATGTTTTCTACAAAGTTTTATTGCCACTCCAGTCTTATAAGGCAACTCCCATCAAAGGTCACCCCTTTTATCGGGCCAGATTCCAGATACACTGGTATAGAAAAATGCCAATAAACTGTTCCTCCCTGGAAAGGCCACCTCTCTTATCAGGCCAGATTTCTGACCCACTGATATAGTAAAATGCCAATAAATTGTTCCTCTAAAGAGAGGCCATCTCTCTTATAAAGCCTTTTTTTTACTGCAGGATTACACAATTTGTTGTATATTCTGACTCTCAAGAGACAAACACCCTGAGAAAATAAAACAGACACCTCACAAAAATGCTTGGGGAGAGAGGTAAAAGGGCCAGGCAATCAATTCATTTGCCTTCCCTTCTATACCAAAATACATCTCTGCTAAATGAAAAGACCAGAACTGTAACGTTATTTAACTTTTTGTTTTGCTAATTCACAGTTTATCCATCTGTCCTCAAATTAACTGTTTTTGATTCATCGAACTGAATCAAAAATACTTTATAGAATGTTCTGCTCATTTCAAAAGTACATAAAATAATTTCATTCACCATTTACTTTCATTTACTTTCGCCAGAACTTGAACCCAATGTATCTTTTTGTCATAACATAATATTACATCTTCCGAGCAGAAAGAACAACGTCTATGTTATTTTTTGTCTAAGCTAACATATGGTTTATTCATCTATCCTGAATCGATGTCGATGTTGTGTTAATCCTCGGGATCATATTCCAGATGTTTGTGTCCGCATCACCATGTTTTTTTCTGGTTAAAACAACATCCTGTCAAACTTATTCTACTCTCGTCTGATAAGACAAGGATAGTACATGTTTGTAGACACCCTTTAATTCATTTACTCATCTAATACTGAGATTGCACACGATTCTGCAATCTTTTTTTTTTTGAGTGCAGTAAAAAATGGATATCTTCTTTGACATACAAATTTTTTTGTTTTTCATAAGATATTGTCTTGCCAGTAATTGGAACATAATATTTTTTTTAGATGATATTTGTAGTTTAACGAGTCCCAGAGATTAAGGAATAACCAGTTAACTTTAAATTTCGGTCACCAAATTTTATAGTAAAAAATATCTTTACCTGAAAGATGCAGTTTTGAGCAAGAAATGTTTGATTAAATTTTTTTCAAATTACAAATTTTTCATGTAAAAAATCTTATTTATGGTTCGCCTGGGAATAAAAATCTCGCTCTGGAATAACATAGTTCCCCCCCTCCCCTTTACTTTCGATAGTTAAATGGTCGTCCTTATTGGCAGAATTGGAAAAGTGACATAAGGCTTGTCTCCTTTTTCAATCAGTTTTAGCATGATCATGACAGGGCATGATCCATTTTTGAATCCAACATCCATTTTCTATAATTCAGAATCTTAAATTTAAAAAATCTCATTTTATTTTAAAATAAATGACCTTGGCATTTGTTTGGAGTTCCTTTTCTTGGTTTTTTCTTTGAATCCTGGGGATCAATCGATACATGGTGTTTCTCATCTGAACAGTTTGACAGCTTTGTAACTTAACACCTATTTTTTCTCTGTTTGTTTACAGTTGTGAACCAAAACAGCAGACGTTTTTTCATTATGCTGTTAGAGCCTATGAGAGAAACGAGATGACAGAAATAATTTCAAAATAAACAAAAATGTGACTTCTGTCAGGTTTTGAGATACAAAAAAAAAAAAGATTTCTGAAAGAGATGTTATAATGTCAGAAGGTGAGAGTGAGAAAAGTATAATTTTTTAAAGAAGATTGAAGAAAAGTACATCACTTCTGTAAGATGTTAAACATAGAAAGAAAAGGCGTGGCTGTAATCATTCTTGGCTCTGATCTTTACTCTCAAATTTTAAAATGGTAAGGAGACATTGATTCCAAAATGAAGAACTTGTACTTTTTCTACTGTAGTATATATATCTCACAAAAGATTTGTACATTAAATTCCCCCCCCCATTTTTTTTGGGGATAAAATTGTTAAAAACATCAGCAATAGAAGTTTTCTGTTTCTCATGATAGATTTCAAAAGCATGACCGGTCCCCCAATCCCCTCCTTCCCAAATGTTTTTAATACATATTTGAAAACATGAGCAAGGCCGAGTGAAAGAATAGCTACATTCCACTACTGCAAACGAAAACTTACAGAAATGAGAAAATTTCAAAAAAAATTCTACAACCATTTTATATCCAAAGATGTAATAAAATAATCAACAGAAAAGAAAAAAACACAATAGACATTTTGGTAGAGTTACACCTAACGAAGCAGAAAATCTATTTGATTAGTATAATACTATAACTACTAGGGTGTAGAACATTAACAGAGTCTGTTATGGGTATTTTATAACTAGCGGGATCAATATCATTGATGTAACAAGATGTTGTTGTAGGTAGCATGCCAGCTAATGTGATAGTACTGTTGTATTTCTAGTCTCTCTGGAACGAATCTCTGGCGATATGTGATCTGCTTATACTCATATATAGAAATGGAAATGTGAAGATTTCTTTTTTTTTTCATGTAAAAATTATCCAAATAAGGAATTTATACTGCCTTTTTTTTTTTTTTATCAGAAATTGACTATAGCAGTTTTCTTTTTTCCTTGGAAACTGACAATATTTCATGAACATGTTACTTGATCTTTAGTTTTCTGTGTAGTGTTTTGTAGATCGTTGTTTGTCTTTAGTAGGATTCGTGTTACTTGATCTTTAGTTTTCTGTGTAATGCTTTGTAGATCATTATTTGTCCTTTTGTCTTTTTAGTCATTAATTGTCTATCCTTCTTCCATTTACGGTTTCTAATTACCTCCTTTTGGTTTCTTCAAACTCTTCTATCAGTAAACAGGAATGAATAAATTCAAGACAAGTAACTGTTTTCTCATATTAATCATTTTGATACTTAATACTAGACACTATCAGGAGTTAACATAGCTCAAACATACAAAAACATTATAAGAGTCAAATCTTAGATTACATAAAAGTTTCATCATGTCAGCCATTTTTTTTTTGCATTACCAGTACAAAATGTATATGTTTTTTATATCTAAATTCGAATCTTTTAGTTGTTTAAAAGATATATTATTATTTTTACACCATTTTTTCAACAAAAGCATGCTAATATTTTATGATACCAAATGTTTTTATAATAATACAATCTTAAAGTTGTTCAAAAGATATATTATCATTTTTCTGCCATTAGCTCATCAAAAACTGACTAACAATTTTATGATACAAAATGTTTTTACAATAATACAATCTGTCAAACTCGAACTTCAATTGAGCTACAATTTAAGGGGTCATAATCCAGTCCTAGTTCATTGGTCATTTATCTGACATGAATATAGATGACAAACTGATCTGATTTACAAAAACAAAATAAGTGGAGACTTCGTATCTAAATCATGAATGGCCTGCGATATGAATTTGATAGATATTCATCTATTAGGATTTAATATAGTCATTAGGTGGGAAAAAAAACATGGCATCAATTTTTTTCTTCAAATTCTGAATACAAGATGTTTGGGCTTGATTGCGTCTTTCATAAAAGTTAAAAATTAAGAATTAAAAAAAAAAAAGAAGAAAAAAAAAAGGATGAAATGGAAAGAATTTCATTGAAGAGATTCATATAATAACTTACAGCAATTAATTACTTTGGTTGTATGACAATAACAAGAAACATTTTGTTTACGATTGTTGAAAACTTTGTAGGTGTTTAACCTCGCCGTTGGGAAGGATCAAGTCAAACTAAAATAAATCCTATAAGTAGAGATAGGGGCTGATTGTTGCCATTGGGCAGGACTGAATCAAACTCACAGGTCTATCAGTAAGGATAGGTGCTGATTGTTGCCGTTGGGCAGGACTGAATCAAACTCACAGGTCTACCAGTAAGGATAGGTGCTGATTGTTGCCGTTGGGCAGGATTGAATCAAACTCACAGGTCTATCAGTAAGGATAGGTGCTGATTGTTGCCGTTGGGCAGGACTGAATCAAACTCACAGGTCTATAAGTAGAGATAGGGGCTGATTGTTGCCGTTGGGAAGGACTGAATCAAACTCACAGGTCTATAAGTAGAGATAGGGGCTGATTGTTGCCGTTGGGCAGGACTGAATCAAACTCACAGGTCTATCAGTAAGGATAGGTGCTGATTGTTGCCACTGGGCAGGACTGAATCAAACTCACAGATCTATCAGTAAGGATAGGGGCTGATTGTAAAGGTTAGGGTCAGGTTTATTGGTGTTTATTGTCAACTTTCAGCTATTTTTCAGCTGAAAGTGACTAACAGACTTAATGGTAAGAGTTGGAAAGCCTGATCAGTTGTAACTAACTGACTGGTAAAATGTCTTGAAACTGTCAACACTTGAGGTGGGTACCAGGGCTCAAATGTGTGGAAACTTTCAACACTTGAGGTGGGTACCAGGGCTCAAATCAACATCAGTGGTGATAGGCTTGTGGTCAGAAGTCAACAATGTTGACCACATGGGCACTAAGTCCCCCTCCTATTTCATTGGTAAGTGTTCATCCATAATGCTTCAGCATCAATATGAACATTGTCTGATATCAAATTCTAGCTATTCATCTGTGGTTTCGATTTGTTTGAAAATATTTTGAGATAACCATCTGTAAAATACAGCTTGAGATTTTTAAGATCAGAATCTGTACTTTCTTTCAAAATATCTTATTCCCTAATCTTCATAAAATCATTTAGTTCACATTCATATGTGTGATTTTGTCTGTTAACACACAATAACCACATTAAATTCCTTTCAAAAGAATACAATAATGTCTATTTCTTTTGCAAAAGATGTTCGTTAATTGCAATTACAAAATAATTAACAACTTTGCCTGTAATTTTCCTGTCTTACCACACACTTTTGTATGGTACTTGATAATGTTTTGCATTAAACTGTCAGAAAGGAGGCAATCCCATCTAAAATGAAATTGACATTTATTTCCATCTTACTGAAAGAGTAAAACCGTTCTGAAAAAAAAACAACAGTGAGAATTGCAAGCTAATTAAAGGTGTGAGATTCAGGAATTATTATCAGCATTAGGAATCACACAAATTTGCTGATAGATTTCTGCTACTCCAAATTAGATTTAAAATAAATAATAATAAAAAAAAGAAACATTTCTGCTTCTTCAAATTAGATTTAAAACAAATAAAAAACAGGGAAACATTTAACCACAAATTTTCAGTTGTAAAATATTCCGTTCCGTTGCGTAACACATCTTGATTAAAATAGGATTTACGTCAGGGAAAACTTACAATATATTTTGAAATCTGGGAATAAACCACTCACTAACTATGCAATTATCCAATTATATAGACATTCTTTATAATCATATATACACTAATAATCTATTGTAATAGATTTTTAATGTGCCTTCAAGCTTGTACTGGGATGGATTGAAAATTCTAGATTTTGTTGTTTGTGACACAATACAAAAAATATTCTTTTTTTTGTCTGCCAAGGTAACCGTAGCTGATCTTAGCTATCTTCCTATGGTTTTCTTGCTACAAAAGACTTTTGAATTTTTGACGAGATGATGATGATGATGCTTTCTTTGTACTAGAACAACATATTGAGCTTGACTTTATAGTATATTAGCACCTTTGTTATCCAAGGGTTATGATCCACTTTCCCTCAAGGCTTCTTCTACACCCTTGGCAGTGTTGCTTACACATTATGCTAAAAAACTGAAGTCCAGTCTAAACATTAGTAGGAATTGTAGGAAACCAGTATAAACCTGGTACCAGGACTATTATCATACAGTTAGTCATCTGTAGTCCAGTCTAGACTGTAGTAGGAATTGTAGGAAACCAGTATAAACCTGGTACCAGGACTATTATCACACAGTTAGTCATCTGTAGTCCAGTCTAGACTGTAGTAGGAATTGTAGGAAATCAATATAAACCTGGCACCTGGACAATTATTACACAGTTAGTCATCTATAGTCCAGTTTAGACTGTAGTAGGAATTGTAGGAAACCAGTATAAACCTGGTACCAGGACAATTATCATACAGTTAGTCATCTGTTATCATATCTATCTGAGTCTTATCATTAGTACACAAATGTACTTGTAAACTGATCTGCTATTAGTGTGGAAAAACAATCATTTCTCCTCAAAAATGACAAACTTTCCCAGCATGAATGAAATTTATCTGCACTATGATCACATGACTGAATAATGATTCGTTTCACCCTAACAAGACAACAGACATTTGTTAATACCATAAAACACTAATATGATTCTGATTATAACATAACAAGGTTTGTTTATGATATCTTCTTCAATCATTGTCATCAACAGGCTTGAATTTGTCTTTGGATGAAGTTCTTCCATTAATTGGAATATAATGACTTGAGTGATGTACTAAATTAGGTTTTTGCCTTTTTTTTTTAAGTAATACAGGGCAGAGAATATTATCAAATGACCAGATTTCTGATATAACATAGAATCTCTGGTCTCTGATGCAGTAAATCAAACCCCTGATTTTTAACTCAAGGGGAAGTTTTGTACATCAGATATTGAATTGGTTTTTTATGGCTAACTTGAGTCTTGAAATACACAAGACAGCAAAAAAAAAACAAACAAAAAACCCCTGATTTAACTCAAGGAGAAGTCTTGTATATCAGATATTGAATTTGTTTTTTTATGGCTAACAAGAGTCTTGAAATCCTGAAATATGCAAGACAAGAAAAAAAAATAGGTAGTCAAGCGACATGATGCCAGACAAACATAATCTATTTGGGATTATCTTACTACAAGAAAATAAAATGTTTATTAACACATACCTATACCATAGCAAGCAGACATGACATGTTATATCAATGATTTAATTAACACTGTACTACAGATATGAGAACATGTCTTTTTATGGGGTTGAGGAGAGAATACAATATACATACAAGTTTTATTGACTGTTGATCTGATTAGTCAGTACAGTGAAACCTAACTAAACCAAACCCTGAATAAAACAGAACCCTATACCCTGAATCAGTCCTCGTGATGAGCTCCAGTCCTTTGGCCAAAGACCAGTAAAACTTTGTTCGGACCAGTAAATTTTTCATTTTTATTTAGAAATGTATATAAAAATAAATTCTAGAATTTGATTCATACCAGTAAATTCAAATTTTCATTTCGAGGACTGCTGAATAAAATGGAATCCAGTATGAACCGAACATTACATATAAAGTCTTAATGTAGGAAATCTTTGATAATTTAACCTGTACAAACCCAACACCTGTCTATTCTGAACACAAAAGTTGCCCTAAATAGGCTCAGTTTAGACAGCTTTCACTGTAATATCACCATTGGTTGTTGTGGAGTAAAGGGGGTTATTAAGTAACCTTAAATATAATGGGGGGAAAAGCGGAACTAAGCTAATCCAGTTGTCCATTTTCTATATGTTTGACAAGATTTTAAAATGGATTGTTTTAATGAAAACCACTGACTTGTTGCAAGTCCCTGACAAACTTTATCACATAATGTTTTATGGAGTACACCTCGCCTAAGCGGGGTTCAAACTCACAACGTTAGTGGTGATAGGCACCGATTGCATATGTAGTTGTAAATCCAATTACCATACGATCATGTTCACGAAGGCCCCCACAGCAAATAACAATTATGTATAAATGCTGGTCTATAATTGGCCTTAAATTGAGAGATTAAATATTCATACATGTACAGACCAGGTGTGTTTGTTCAATTATCAAAACAATTAAGTATATTGCACTATTAAGCTGAGCTAATAGATAAACATAACTTCTTTACTTACAAGTACATATACCAGTACATAAATATTAAAATGGCACAAAAAATACTTCTATGCTCTGTGTGCTAAATAGAGGTCAACCACGACCAGGACATGAATTTACAATACAAAACATAACTGCACTAGACAGTCTTAATTCTTCAATAATTAAAACGTATTAGATGCATTGCATCATTTTGTGGAATAGTGTCCAAACAATTTAAGAAATATGAAAAACATTTAACTTTGCATGTTGACAAAAGTAAACACCAAAAATGGTAGACATGAGATTTCCTGGTATGAAAAAAAGGTGAAACACATTGTTCTTGTTTATAATGTGCACCCCTCCTGCAAAATAAAGAAGCTATGTAAAATCTAGTGCATTATACATAGATCATTACGGTACATAAATACCAAAATGGCAGAAAAAATACTTCCATGATCTGCTGCTAAATAGTAGTCACCCACCAGGGTATGAATTATTGGTTAATGTATTAATTATTGTCTCATAATCAAGCTATTGCACATTGCAGTAATTTTTTTTGCAATCAAAAATGCATAATTCCTGTCAAACTGGATTATATCAGAAAAAAAGATAAACTGGTTCCTGCAGTTTTACATTGTACAAAGTTCATTTATTATGATCACCCCCCTAGCACAAATCATACTATTTCGTTACATCATAGACATAAAGAATTTGATTCCCATTGTGAAAACATGCCATGAAAAAGGTTTTGTGTCTCCAGTCTCAATTAAATTGGAAGCTTTTTTTGGGTTGGATGTTTTATTATTAAGAAATAAAAGATGAAGTACTAATTTTTATTGCAAATCAGCTTATTCTTAGTCAAATTGTACTGCCATTCCTTCCCTTCTTTGATTAGATTTTGGGATGTTCTGACAGTGTGGTATTTTTCCCTTTTTTAATCATTTTACCCCCCCCCCCCCACTACATACAAATTAAATGTAACCCACAAAGAAACGCACGCTTTCCTCCGATATGACTATAAATTCGTTAAAAAAAGTTGTCTTTGATTAGATTTTGGAATGTTCCGACAGTGTGGTATTTTTCCCTTTTTCATGTTACTCCCCCACCACTACATACAAATTTCATGTAACGCACAAAGAAACATACGCTTTCCACCGATATGAAGCTATAAATTCGTAAAAAGATCGTTTCCAATTGGAAATTGATACAAATACAAAATTGCTGATAGACTACAACAGATCGTCAGATTTCTTAATTTTGCCGCATGATAAATTACCAACCCTTACCGAGAGCCAATGGGTGTTAATTTATCAATCTTAAAAAAATGGGTTATCAGATCCAAAACTTTATGAAATAATAAGAAAGGGGTCAAGAAATAACGAAGAACAATGCCATTGTGAGAATTCAGTAGATTTAATGCAACTATCACAGTTGTGCAATCTTCCATCGGGAATTATTGTTTCATGCCTCAAACCATTTTTTTTAAACAAAGGAAAGAAAGAACGCTGAACGTGCAAACTTAATCAGTATTATTGTAAAATGTCAGAATTTAAGATGAACCTAACAGTGCAAACTGTGTACTGCTTAACTAGAAAAAAGATCAAAATTAATTCATTGATTCTCGAGGGCAGAAAGAGCGATATTTTTTTTTATTCCTACCGGTAATTCCTATAAATCAAAAGGACATTACCCCATACATGTATTCCCAGAATGCATTTTAAGTAATTTATGTATTCTAAAATATTAGTACATTTCGACAGGGTACAGAAGACCCTAAAATTCTAAACTAAAACTTCTCTAATTGTGGCTTCTTAGTAAAAGGTTTTACATTACCCTACCCCTCCCAACCATCTTATTGTGGTGGTATTTGTCGTCTTTTTGAGTGGAAGGGAATCTGTGCAGATTTTTATTGTTTATTAAAATCTATATTATTGTTTAAGATCCATATTATCATCAAGTAGGTAGAGTTAGAATTCCATTAAATGGTTTCACCCTGCCACAATTTTGTGCCTGTCCCAAGCCAGATCCTGGATTTCCAACACCTTATGCCTTGGTATTTTTTGTATACAATAATTTGAGGTGAGAGGTAGTTTTTTTTATCTATATTCGGTTGAATTGTTGACCACCACTGTTGGAACTTTCTTCTTACAAGTAGGCTATACAAATATGTATCAGTGCATGTACTGAACACAGGCATGTGTATAGGCAGTCATATAACTTCAATATTACATCATAGTCTCACAAATTAAAATGATTCACAGTCTTTGCCTTAATTAAAGCCAAAGTAAGAAAAAAAATTCTATTTATTCAAACAAATTCTTTCGTAATTTTCACTTGTCTGAATCCAATTTTTATGCTTGTCCCCGGCTTCTAACAAGTGGGTTAAACACAAAGACTGGGTTCGATGGATGTTTTAGTTTCAGAAGGAATCAGCAATTAGCTCTACTTTATCTGATCCCCCTTTGTTATATCAGACCTTATATAAACAATATTTATATAAAATATCTAAAATAGCCTTACTATTGATCCAGCAGTGTAATATTCTTCTTACTACTCAATCAGATGTGATATTGTTTACAAAGCTTTAAAATTACACTGTATAATAATCAGACATTTTTTTTTTAAATTGAGAATGTAATTTCCAATGATTGGAAAATTTTGTAGTTTGTCTTAAATGTCAATTTTAAAATTTTTCATTTTGCAAAAGAAAATTATATAAATCGTACCATACACGCTCACTTTACAGTCACCTATTGGACCAAGTTATATTCTGGTGATAAGCGAGGGTAGCAATATATCAAGGGAGACATTTATATATTTACTACACGATTTTTTAGAAAATTTGGATTGAGGAAGAACGTTACACAGTCAAACCTGTCAAAGCAGACACCTCTATTAAGCAGTCACCCTTTTCTTGTCCTGACATAGTAAATTTCATATGAATTGAACCTCTTTTATAAGGCCCCGCTTAATACAGATTTTACTGTATTTCAATATAAAGTCAATGATTTTTGCAAATTAGAAATTGAACTTTGAATTATTTTGATGGCGATAATTAAGCGGTGGACTAAAGATGGGCAGAAAAAGTCAGTGTACACTGTATATTGATTGACTGATTGATTTATTATTGTTTAACATCAATCAGTCAGCTGTATGTCAGCTATTTTCATGTCAAAACAAGTTTACTAACAATAATAGATCAAGAGGCAGGTGAAAAAACAAGAGACATTTGGATTGGCCTTAGATAATTACATGAAGTAGTGGCTTATTTAATTTAATTTAACACTGAAATATCAACATAATTTTCCTCCATTTCAGCTACTTATACTCATTTATGATAAATTGATTTCATTTGAAGTTTTTAAAAGCCTTAATATAAACAATTTTAATTTTGAGAAGTAACACATGGTACACTGTTGAGTGGGCTATTGGTCATTTCATTTGTAATGATAGAGTTGAGGGCTACAGGTACTTAATGCCACTTTCATCTAACAAATATTTCAGTTATATCATGGTGGCCAGTTTTATTGGTGTAGGAAATGAAAGTACGTTGTGGTCGTGATTAGTATGTCAGCTGGATTTACAACTACCTATGCATTCAGTACCAATCACCACTGATGTTGTGTGTTCGAATCTCGATCAGGGTGAGGTGTACAACATTATATGATAAAGTTTGTCAGTGACTTGTGACAGGTCAGTGGTTTTCTTCGGTTAACCTAATGGCAGAGATTGAATTCAGAACATTAAGCAGAAATATTATATTTGCATTTACTGATTCCAGGAAGATAATTCTGAATATTACTTGTATTAAAGAACAAAACCGTACAGACAAAAAATTAGGAAGTTGTGAAGAACACCTCAAAAAACAGACAGCCAAAAATAAAAATTAAATATTTTTCCCACATTCTAACAATTTTGCTATAAGGTCAAAGTGATTCGACATGAAAAAAAATATTTTGTTTTGCGATGGAATTACAATATATTATGCAAGACTATTTTCTTAACAAAACAAGAGAGAAAAAATAAATCACAGACGACTTCCGTAAATTGTTGTTTATTTATGTTTTATGCAAGAAACATAACCACTAATTACATCGATATTGCTGAGGAATTCTGGGAGGTCATGGAATAGAATCATAAAAGTTCCTTTATAGCAATGGTGGCATTAATTACCTACAATTCCTCTCATTCTTCAAAAAAAACTTCTCCCATGTTGCAGGTGCAATGATTAGTCTTAATACATTTATATACCAGATGGTCAAACGTTGAAGACACTTAGGCATGTAAAATAATAATAAAGAGATAAAAATGTTGTAAAACAATCGTCTTTATGTAGCAATTTTTATCATTAACCCCTCCCATAAAATATCTCAGATGTCCAAGGTGTACTTAATCAACGCCTGTTTTATAGTGACCCAGCTAAAATCTGGCAGGTGAGAGGGTTGATGATTAACACACAAATCTTGTCTCACTGACACTGTTTGTTGTGTTATCTAGATAACTAGGGTGTACTTTTGGTTTCTTGTTTGTGTGCAAAAGCCTAATTACCCAGAGATAGCCACTGACCAATATTAAAATGTATCATTGGAACATAAATCATCTGTAATGCTCTGTATATCTAGCTATATCAAGGCTATTTTATCTCTGATGATAAAAGAGGAAACCTCATATACAGTGCTGAAATACCCTCATTTTCTAGCTGTTTGGACCAAGTTTGAAACATTTTAGCTGTTTGGACCAAGTTTGAAACATTTTATTTCCAATTATTTTGTTCAAAAAAGAGAAAATCAACTGATCAGAGGAAAACTTTCATCTCTGGGTTTTCTTGCTCCAAAAAACTCAAATTATTTGTCTTTCCAATCTTTGGGCTACGAGCATTCCTGATGAAGGTTTCTACATAGATGTGTGGTGCACACTAAACTAGATATCTACCAACGTTTTTATTATGAAGCCGATTCAAAATTTGTCAAATTGATCAGAAATGCACTTTACTGTGTGACATAGAAAAGTGAGTTACTATTATACCAGTGAATTTTTTCAACTCTATCAAAGGAAGAATAATTATACCGGTAATGTATTTTTAATTGCAAAAAAGCCAATTATGCCCTGTTTATATATATCTTTTATACAATGTGACAAGTAAAAATCAATTTTCAAAAATAATTAAAAAATTTCCTAAATAATTATTATAAAGCCTCAAATATGTTGTAAAACTGTTAAATAATGTAGATAAAATCATCATAAAACCAACACTAAGAAAAATATTTTTTTGTCAGACTTAGGAATTTTGTAATCATGTTCACAGTCTCAACACATTTACCTTACATAAAAT
Source organism: Gigantidas platifrons (assembly GCA_002080005.1). Lineage (NCBI taxonomy): Eukaryota > Metazoa > Mollusca > Bivalvia > Mytilida > Modiolidae > Gigantidas > Gigantidas platifrons. The sequence goes on from MJUT01023287.1 coordinate 356,604, forward strand.
TAATTAACTTAAAAATCGTGAAATTTTAATCATTTTTGTAAAAGTACATTTTTTCTCTCAAAGTACATAATTATATTATCAAAATATTTTGAATATATCTACAAAAAAATAAATATCGCAATGGCGACTACAACAGAGGATAAAACTCTTGGAATTAATCATTTCCATTAATTTGACTACACTTAATAAATCAATAAAAAATTAACATATGTCAGTCAAGACTAAATCAAAACGTAAGTTGAGGATATACTATTTCCTATCCAGACTGAGCTGCTCTAATCCCCTCATCTCAACACACGAATAACATTGTCGTGTTCATTTGCATCGTAGACTGAATGCAGTAATAATACAGAACTCCTCAACCCCCGCCACGACATAAACTATTATTGAACTCGAATATAAATACAAACGTTCAACTTTGGTATGACAAACGACCAGATATGGAAGAAAAACATGCCTCTAATCTCTTTGTTCTTCTCAGCTTATAAATACACTAGTAAACATTAATGTCTTGTACAGTTGAGCTTTAGCAAATATTAGCTGCAGAATTGAAGTAAGTAAGTAAGTAATGATTTTATTTCAAGAGGGTAACACAGTTAGCAACAATAAGCTAATCTTCCCTGTGGCCCTCAAAACAATAATAATTAAATACAACAATTATAATTTCAAACAATTTAAAAAATTTTTTTTTACCCTTGTCTATGGTCAAAATATAGAATAAATAAAAAAGGCTGCTATGATTCTGTAACTATAGCAAGTATGTGAAGAGGGAGGATTAAACCTTTGAGGTCACCAGCAATAACAGAAACTGACCTCTTTGAATAGTTTTTTTGCCTTAATTCCAAAATTGATGCCATGTCTATAACAACACACAGGTCTGTGGTTTTCTCCGGGTACTCTGGTTTCCTCCATCAATAAAACTAACCACAACGATATAACTGAAATATCATATAACTGAAATATCGTTGAAAGTGGCGTTAAATACCGTAACCCTAACCCTATAACGACACACAGAGATGTTGTCTCTGAAAGATGGTTCAAACAAATTACTTATTTTGTATATAGTGGTATTGTATGATTTTTTTAAAGGTTGAATCTTTTTACAAACTTTTGCTATTTAATAGTCTTAAAAAATAGAATTACAGGCAAAACAGAAACACAGGAAGTTGATCAAGGGAAGCAACTCTGCACTGAGTGACCTTGTGAACAATAAATTGAAAATCTATAGTGCTAATCTTGTAAATGGAATCCCACTTAATCTTTTCAATTTCAACATATATCAGTATAATGCCTGCAAATGTCTAAATGTCTGGATCTTTTTTTTTTAATATTTTTTTTTGCCTTTCTAGAAATGTAGAAGGTAACATAATTGAGCTAGAAAAGAGAAAAATAGACCGTAATTTGTAGTTCAACGATATTAACAATGCAATGCATGTGGTTTAAAAACAATTATCTTGTTAAAGAAAAAACTGTTTAGAAAAAAAAAAACATGAATACAGTAATGAAACAATATGTGCATATCTGGTTTCTGATCAGTTTTTTTTTCTCTCCAAAAGTAATAACAAAAATTCTTACGATTGATTTTTAATGATATCAAATTTAGTGTGCACGACACGTTTCTGGAATAACCCTCATCAGGTATGCTCAAAAACTAAAGACTGGAAAGCCAAATAATTTAAAAGTGTTTGGAAGCAATACAACCAGAGGGCTTTAACAGGATAGTCAAGTTGGCTAGTATGGTCACCTATATGCCAAAGGGTGAAGAACCTTAGTATAATTTTCCTATTTGAAATAGTTCATGATATATTTCTACCTAGTAAATATGGTCTATGTACTTATTTCACTAGTAATTTTATTCCACCCGGACCAATTTCACACCAGGCATTATTTTACTGTAACACAGGCTCAAAATCATATTTTTTTAATGTGGAACAAGTAACAACAGCACATTAACTGCCTAGTTTATAGGGTTAACTAAATACATCAAATATATTACAAAGATGTTGTCAACTGTCATCAGACCTCAACATTTTGACATTTTTATAAATTACATTTTTCATCAGATTTTTCATCGACTTTTTGCCATTATAACATAAGGACATCATTTATAAAATGCAAGAAGGCAGAGGATAAATGAAGCATTATACAATATTTCATTGAATCAACAATTATCAAGCAGTGCAATCAAGTATTGCATGTCTCAATGACTGCCTATCCAGTAATTCTCTTTCCCTCCTCAAGTTAATGTAAACGATCGTTCAAACAAGTCAAAATATGGACTCTATCATTTTGTAAATATGTGTTATGGTTAAAAGAGTAACGACCAATCTGAATAATGCATGAGATGCAGAGGAAAGCCTAGCATCAAACCATCAGAAACATAGGATTCCGTCAGCCAAATATACAATTGATTCTGTTTCACCATTAGGAACCTGTTAATTTAAAGCATCTGAATGACCAATATTCTAGATCACTGGAATGTTTGTAATTACTTGTTGCCAAAAACAGACATTAACTCAAACATAACATTGTTAATACAAATGGTATACCAATAACGATTGCCAATATCCTATCATTCAGTGCGGGGTGATTGGTATATAAGACCTAGAAGCTCACTGATTTTTCATTAAATTTTCCAACTTCCAGGTCAATAATGTACCTAATGAAGGGTAAATGTTAGATAATTACCAGTTATTGGATGAGAGTTCAGTCTTACACGTAAATTCACATTCATACTTATTTCATAGGAAACAACACTAATCGGTATGCCTGCGTGAATCTTGAACAATACTTTCTCTGCTCCTGATTAAAATATGATTCATAAAAATCAACGCAAGCTTAGTATAAGTAACTTGTGACAAGTAGAAATCGAGTCTTCAATTATGCAAATGATAAACAAATTAGACGATGCAACAGTAGACAAACACACTCGATATTAGGTAGGCAAAAGAATGATGCAAGACTCTTGTTGTCAGGGACTCATTATAAAAACATTTTAATCTAGTATGGTAAACATAATGGAAAATATAATCATTATTACATTATTTGTAGTCTTTGAGATTTAATTGGATAGAAAATTTTCTAAAATATATCTAATTTTCAATTTTATGCATAAAGGTCAAAGTGCATCCAAACAATATTGCATTCTGGGATATGTGTGAACTGCAACCAAACATGAACAATGTAAAGAGATACCTAGTATCACTTTTATGCAGCGCATGTTGCAATACAACTGTAATATCATTCTCTATCCAGAGTTGTTGTTCCCGCTACCCTACAACACCTCTGTCAACGCTCATTTTACAAGATTTTTGTAAAATTTAGAAACAGTAAAAAAATGTACTTAAAATTGTTTTAATTATTGTAAATATCAATAAAGATGAAAATAGATCACTCATTTCAAATCAATTCTCTCTGAAAAATGATTTGTGATCGTTTTTAATTTTTACCTCCGTAAAATAGTTCTCCAAGAAGTAGGAGGAAAATCATTTTTAAGAGAGAATTGATTTGAAATGAGTGATTTATTTTCATCTTTATTGATATTTATAATAATTAAAACAATTTTTAAGTATATTTTTTTACTGTTTCTAAATTTACAAAAATCATGTAAAATGAGCATTGACAGAGGTGTTGGAGCTTAGCGGGAACAACAACTCTGGATAGAGAATGCTATAATATACAGGGTTCGACATTAACGGTTGTCCGATTGTCTGACTGTTCATTTACAGAAATGTTCGCATTTATCAAACGAAACAAGAGTGATGCAAAATGTTTAACCTTCATGGGAAAGATAGTAAAAACCCTGATTTGCAATATATCTTGAGTTAAAAAAAAAAAAACCCTGCCTGCTGGCCCTTAAAAATTTCCCTATGTTAGGTGAAACCAATAATTAATTTTATTTGGCCTAAGGAACATTAATACTTAAATTTTCTAACAAAAATAGCCAAATGATGCTACACTATGCCCACATCATGAGGTGTAAATAATTAATATGAGGGGTTATTCTACTCTATGAACGGTCATTGTAGATTGCATAGTTCTGCACTACATGCATATATGGCACTTAAGAATTCGGGCTAGTAGTTTACAGTTTCGGGCAAGTAAAATCAATATGGCACTTGCCCGAATGGACAAGTTGGTCAAAAAGTTAATGTCGAACCCTGATATACTGAATATCTGCATATTTATTAACATAACATTATAAGGAACAAAATTGCAAAAATGTATATCAGAATTTTCAAGGGAGGAAATTCATCAATAACAGTAGAACATATTTTATCTCAGAAAAATGCAATGTCCTCGATGGAATTTGATTTCTGGACTTCTCTTATTGTAAGCCAATGGTCTACAAACTGAGCTAAAGGAGATATCCCTTAACACTGTTAGCAGAGGGTAGTTATTAAACCATCTTCTACAGTTCCTAATACCTTTGGTAGAGGAGCATACCAGTTACTCATCACATGATCCTCAGATCCTCCAATGAAATTTCACTATTTGTTTCTGTAAACAAAGTTTGCTTGGTTCATATTGGTTTTTTTTTCAACAAATAAAAAATAAATATCATGACTAAGTTAGTTGACAATAATACTTCTGGGAAAGATAAAAGATATTGTAACAAATATCTATTATACGTTTGAGAGACAAGATAATCATGACATCCATCAGGTAGATCGGAATTATTTTAAGATGAAATAAAACGTCTTTTCATCTTGCAAAACATTCCTGGTAAATAGCAACTAGACTAAAATTACTTTACTTTATGGTACTTAAAATGAAAGTCTTTCGATTTAGGGAAAAAGTTGCAGCACTTCTTAATGCTTTTACAAGTCTTTGATTTAAACTAAGATAATCTATTTTAAAGTTCCGATCTGTGAGAACGTATTTTCTTATTTCAAATCGGCTCATCTACTTAAAAAGTTCTGATCTGTGAGAATGTATTTCTGTACTGAAGATTTTTATTTTCAAAGCAGAATGTAAATTTGTTCTAAAAGTCATTAAGGCCCATCTTTTATATATACATTGTATCTCTATGGTCCTAAGGGATGATTTTTACCGTTTATATATCAAGATACTAAAACAGGTTTCCATATTTGTAAGATTTACATCCATTAAACAGATGTAAATACAAGTTTTTAACTCCCAGGGAAGTATTGATGTTACAAAGTAACATGGCCGGCCTGTTTGAACTTCAAACTATGACCGTGGACGAATCTACTATTTATATGTAACACCAGGTTCTCGTACAAATAACAACAGTCGGCTATTCATAATATTGTTGTTACGATAGTATAGAATATAAAAGATATAATAATTGTCAATTGACTCTAATTAAATCGATCAGTGAATTCAGATGTAAACTATTTTACCTGTCCACCCTAAATTAAAAATGCAGCTTCCAATTAAACTACGACCGATAGCCATGCCCGGCCAACTTAGACTGAATCAACAATACAAGTGTTGTACATTTCATCATTTAACAGCATCTCGTTTGACCTTTGACATTATTTGACCTCTGGCAAAAAAAGATATTTCTCCCATAATTCACCAGTCAACCATATAAGATGATCAAGGGCAAAATACATAAAATCTGTACCTTTTGTTCATTTAGTAATTGCATGGACATAAGAGATCGCCACGACACATATTAACTCGCCATATTGGGAGAATCGTTAGATCTTATCAGCCTTTAACCCATCGTACCTTTATGGAGATATCATGCTTATATGTATTGATGGGCAAAATGGGGGTCATTAAATCAGAATTAATCAGTTGCGATCTTTACTTCCAGTTTTTAATATGCTGTAAATATGTCGCATAACTATGGTCAATTTCTTCCCTTATATGATCTGGTTAACTTACTAAAGTGTTGTTGTCTGGAGTCGAAAACATTATTTCCCATGATGCTCGTAAAATATAACAATGCATAAATAGATGACGTATTTACATAATGGTTATCATTAAAACGTTTCATTGGCCGATTTGAGAAAATCTGTTACTTATTAGTCATAAATCAATGCTGTATTTGAATTCCGCTTTTCAACTGAGATCTTAACTCATTAGTCAAATGTCTTGAATTATGAAACGGTGAGTTAAATTGAATTGAATTGAATTGAGTAGGCTGGAATATCATTAAATGGTTTCATAATTTTAGAAAGAAAGTAAATTTTTTAACTCTTGGTCTTTCCCTTGAAGAAAACCACCTTAAATTTGAGTAAAAAAAAACTCAGTCATTATTAACTCTTTCCCAAAAACTTATATTGGGGTAAAAACTCTAGCAGTCTTATGACCTAATTTTGGTTTAAGTTTCCTATGAAAAATCCAGATTAAGTTTATGTTTAGAGTTTTGACTCAAAATTAAGTTGATTCATGCATTTAAGGTTATGTTTATGGTGATAAATGCCTATTTCAACAATATTTCAGTTATATCATGGCGGTTGTGCATTTAAAATACCCATTTTGAGAAAGAAAGGGTCTGGTGCTGATTTGCAATGTCTTGTGTTACGATTCAAGAAAAGATAGCGTCATTGCCATGAGTTCTATATATAACTGGTAACGACATGTATTTTTATTACAAGGTACAAGCAAAGACAAAAAAAAAAACCATAAAATAATGCGACATTAAAACAGAAAATGCATCTCTCTTTTTGATCTTTCCATTTCTATCTCAGAAGTAGTGTTTAACAAGTTCTCCTTATTAAACATACACCACTTATGAAATAAACCAACAATTTTTACATTTTTCATTCCACTTGTGCCCTTTGTGGCGATAAAATATAATTGCATTTGAAGAAATGAGTATCTGACTTTTTATTCGTTGTTTCAATATGAATTTGATTAAAAACAAGTAAATGAGAAAATAATTACTGTGTTTTTTCTTTTTAATTGCTATTATATCGCACATTCTTATTGCAAAACAAGACTCTTCAATACAAACTATCGTGTTCGGAGATGTTTTTCACTTTCAAGTACTTTTTTTTAGCATAAATTAGTTCCTTCCTACAACTGCATGGCTAGTTTTATAAATTTCTATCTGCAGCTGCGATATAAAGGCAATTTATGTGAAATAGAAGAGGGTTATTAATTTTTTTTTAATATTTCATTTTTTTTAGATTTGATCAGATTTTCAGTACCATAGGCTATTTTTACTCCATATAGTAGGGTTGACATATGCTTTGAGTAAAACAATACCTTAGGTTGTCAATAGAAATTATCCTTTTTTTAAATATGGGTTAAAGTTATTGGTATTTATTGCCACCCATACTTTAGCTATATTCGTGACTACCACATTTATTTCATTATAGTGTTTGATGCCACTTTCAACATTATTTTAGCTACATTGTGGTAGTCAGTATTTATTGGTGGAGCACACCGGAGTACCCAGAGAAAACCACTGACCTGTGGCAAGTCACTGACAAACTTTATCACATAATGTTGTATCCAGTACACCTCACCATGAGCAGGACTCGATCGTTAGTTAATTAAATCAAAAATACCATTAGACTTCTTAAAAAACATAAATATCATTAAATTACTTAAAAAAAACCTTAAGAAGAGTTTGAAGATACCTGAATCCGTACATCGAACAAGAATCGAACAAGAACAGACAACACACTTAAGACTCATTCATACTCAAATATGGGATTTATGGTGTTTAATCCCTCTTTTAATGATATCATAGTTATATCATGACGGTCAGTTGAAGTGGTGGAGGAGACATAAGATAAAGGTATTTCAACCGTCAAGAAAGAAACTATGGTCCACAGCTATCATATCAATATTCTACCTTTTACTCAATAATTGAGACAATACATTTATCAGACCACTTCTATCATATTTACCAAACTTATTCATTAGGCTATTAATACATTGCAGTTAGAAGAAATATCTCAAAAGACAAGACAAACAAAAATTTCTAAAAAACAAACAATGGCTTCCTCCCTAGTCATTGTTACATAAATTTACAGCCTTGTCTAATCCATACCAATTATATTTATTCATTTAAGGACAAACAAGTTTCTAAATCAGATCTCTGATAATTGATTTAATATCAGAGAAGGTAATTTCACACTCAATAATGCTTATCACCCATAGAAATCTGAACAATTATTCCAAGACCCTAAATCATTTTCAGAAATTACGATATTTTTCTAATACTGATATTTCTATAGAATTTATTTTAACAGGTATCGGAAAAAAATATATTAAAAAAAAGATGTCATTATAATACTGATAATTCTATAGAATTTAACAGATATCGGAAAATATATTAAAAAAAAAATGTCATTATATTATCACATTATAATTCTACATGATAAAGTAAGAAATGGCTCGTTAATTAGGTCTCTAGATCAAGAAAACCTTCATATCTCTGTATATGTAGGTGTTTTATGTTCAGATAACACAATGGTAATCATTATGATATTTTTGTTGTAAAGATAGATGGGTTTGTGAAGAGGGATGGGTAATTGCTCTAGATACCATTATAAAACTTTTCTGGTTTTTTCTCTCCTTTATTTCAAATGATCTTCAGAGACAAAAAAAATTAAAATATTAAACAAGCTTCATAGAGCTATCTTCAGTCAAACCTGTATTAAGAGGTCACCTTTGGGACAGAGAAAAAGTGGCCCTATAAGACAGATGACCTCTTAAAAGAGGTTGAACTTATATGAAATTTCTGTGACAGGACAACAAAATTGTGATCTTTTAATACAGGTGACTGCTTAATAGAGGTGACCGTAAAGGCAGGTTTGACTGTATTTGTCTAAATGCTATGTAAACATGTTTTCTCTTGTCTCTCTGGATCATGCATCTGTCCTTGAAATTAGAAAGAAAGAAAAACATCTTACAGTGATATAGAGCTGGCAGCTAACAATGACTGCCAGCTCATGGGAATAAATACTCTATATATATCCCTGTACATGTAATCTCTGGGGCAAAACACCTAAAAATCTACAATAATCACATAATGTTACATTATTTTACAAAATGATATAATACCGATTGTAAAATGCTAGGATACCAACCGATAAATTTGTAATTATATATATGACGTTTCCGCAAGTAGTGTCATGCACAGATATTTCGTGTTTAAACATCCATTTACAGCAATATCAGTTTCATCAACGGTAGATACAAATCACCGATTGTCGTCAACATGTACGGTTTACTCTACTACAATTGTCACATTAACGGCTATATTTGTTACGAAGTTGTGAAGAATTACAAGCCGTTTATAAACAATTATTGTATTTAATAGCCAATATCAGGAAGTAAACAGAAGATTCACGGAGGGAAAAAAATGTCATGAAATTTGGTATCGTTAATTTACAAAAAACACCTCAGGGCAAATATTTTAAGTATAATTTTATCAATATTCCGAATTTAATGGGAAATTTCTACAATTGTAAACTTTATTTATGGCAAGAATTTCATGACTTAGGTGTTAGTTGAGAAACATATTACCCCAGGTTACGTCTTACATTACAATAGAGACAAAAACAAATGGCATTGTAAATTTGCTCGCAGCGTTCCGTGGTTATATATCTACCTACGCAATTAGTGCCCACCATAAATAAAATCTGTATGACTGCTGTCCGTCGTGAATTGTACTCGAAATGACCTTAAGTCATCACATTTGTCAAGAGACTTGTAGAAGGTCATTGGTTTTCCTTAGGTAAATGTTTCCATCGATCACAACTTAAGTCTGTGAGTAACGACTCCTGTCCATGGTGAGGTATACTTGAAACAATCTTATGTCATCAAATTTGTCAGGATCTGTGGAAGGTCATTGGTTTTCTTACGTAAATGTTTCCCTCGATCACAACTAAAGTCTATGAGTAACGACTCCTGTCCACGGTTGTACTTAACACAACCATATGTCATAAAATTTAGACAAGGGGTCCACCAGTGCTCTATTTTTTCTTCTAGGAGTTAAGGTATATCTAATATCTAAAGTCAGAGACAGTACTTGGTCACAAGGTCACTTTGGATTTATTTTCACTAATCTTTGTTATTAAATAAATTTTGAGAACTATAGACTTTTTCAATAATTTTTTTTTATCTCTTTCTATTTCTAGTGAGATTTGGAGTATGGAAGAAACTACCTCGAACATCACACGAAGCTGAACGTATTGGATATAAAAGAGTAAACGATATATGTAAAAGTAAGTTCAAGGGAGGTAACCCTTCTTCAAAGGGGCAGATAATCATTTCACAGATGTGTTCAACTAAGAAAACAAACCAAATGGGGGATAAAAAATAATTTCATGTACTAGAAAGCCTTTATTTCAGTTCTATTACTGGTTCACATTGTTTCAATGACGCTTTCTTGTTCAATAATATGTATAACAATTGTTGGACAGTAGTCTTCCTCTTATAATGAATGGCCCGGGTGGCTCAATGAGTTAGGTAGTTGGATTACCTAACAACTCTATACAAGCCTATCACCAATACGACGTGGGTTCACGCCAGGCTTTGTAAATTACAGAAAAGGGTGCACTCGACTCGTAGTCGCAAGTGATAAAGCTTACCAGTTGCTTGCCCATGGTCGGTGATTCTCTCCGAGTACTTCGGCTTCCTCCACCACTAAAACTTGTCGCCATGATATAGCTGAAGTATTGCTGAAAGTGGCGATAAACACCAAAAATCAATCAAATCAATCTTATAAGGCAAGATTTCAGTCAGATCTACTAAGATAGTGATATATTACTAAATTATCCTCCTCAATAAAGGCCACCTCTCTTATAAGGACACTTGTTCATTACAGAAGTGATGGCCTTATAAGATGGGACCACTGTATATAGATAGAGGATTAAAATTTGTTACTGTGGAATCAAGAAATAATCCATTAAAAAAACAAAATCGAAATGCTAGACCATATACTGCAAACAAAAAAATCAGTTTTATGTGATCAGACAACTAGCAGAAAACAAACATTTGTTTTATCTGTAGATCACTGTTTAACTATGAGTCAAAGCACAAACATTAATTGTCTGTTTAAACAACATCAATCTCTTCAACTTTTCTTCAATAAATTTACAATGCATATTAAAATATCGAACTTCTCTTTCATTCTTAAAAGTCAAACCAAACGTTCTGAAATTTTGTATGGTATCTGCACATAAAAAAATAAATAAAAGCAAAGTAGATTTTAGTTTCAAATTAGCTAGGTTAGATCGATACAGGAATATAATGTTTCGTCTACCTAGCGTCTTAGCACGATATCTAGTCTAGCACTTATTACTGACTGGTATGGTCTTAGAGGTGACCTCTTAAAGAGGTTGATATTATATACAATAATAAATTAATGGATATAAATAATAACTGTACTACAGTGGAACTTGTACAATCCGACACCTGAGTTTTCCTGTGACATCTGACAAAAATTTATGGTCCCAAAGTATTTTTGTTCACTAAAATAACACCTGACAGCATTCTGACATCCTATACAATCCGACACATTTCCCTGGTCCCTTAATGTGTCAGATTAGACAAGTTCCATTGTACTAGGTTGTTTTTTTTTATTTCAAACCTGGAAAATATAATTTCATATTTTCCAGCATTACCATAATATTACTTGAAAATATCATGTAGTGGTTCGTTGCATATAATAAATAAAACACAACCAGACAACTTTTCCATGAAAACATATTGATTTGTAATTCTCTCATCGCGTTGTATTTATTCATGAATTAGGGGAGTTTTAAATGAAAGATGTCCATAAAATAAGTCATAATCGTTGTGATTAAACTTATCATTACCTGCTAGGAACAATGTACAAACCCCGCTACCGGTGATTACAGCATTAAAAATCATTTCCGGAATGAGAAATAATTGATCGATAAGAGAATGTCTTAACACTATACAACAACGTTTTATATATGTTCCCGAACCATAACTTGGAACTTTACAATGGGATTATTTATTTCATAATGGCATGTTTTGATGCCGTTAATTCTATCATTGTTGTACAGACCAGGAACCCAATTATATAATTTTTAAGCTTTTGTACGTAAAAATTCTTGCATTTTATGCATATGAACACAAAATTTCTTATCATTTATCAACGTAAGCCTTAATATGGTTCTATATCTAGATAAAGTGTGCTAAATATTCATGAGAGTTCCATGTTCATTAATGAAAAACATGAAAATAATCTTCGTCCAATAAAAAGAAATGTCTACCTCGTTAGTTTAGTGTCTGCATAAAATACAAAAAACAGAATTATACCAAGATCAAAAATGTTGTGGCTGGAGTACATCAAGGTCAAATTAACTGTCAGCTTATGGATAGTTTTAGGTTTTATGGTGTTTAATGCCACTTTCAACAATATTTCAGTTATATCGTGGCAGTCAGTTTCATTGGTGAAGGAAACCGGAGTACCCGGAGAAAACCACTGACCTGCCGCAAGTCACTGACAAACTTTATCACAAAATGTTGTATTAAGTACACCTCACCATGAACGGGGTCTAAACTCCTGACTTAAGTGTTAATAGGTGCTGATTGCATAGGGTAGTTGTAAATCCAGTATTGAAATGCATTAGGTAAGGAATCACCTCTATAGTCTCATAATGTCGATGACCTTTCTAAAGCCTGATTTTCAACTTGAAACAAGCCCTGACATATCTGAATGTCTATTTCAAATGAGGGCCATAATTGTATATTATATAAAGGTTGGCCTATGGACAGAAAAATAGATTGGTACAGGAAAACAAGGATATAAAATTTAGCCTTGCAACATGCCATTAACAACCACTGTAAACAAACTAATGTTATGTTGGATCTGCTCTAAATTGTTCCTTATGTGCAGCAAGCACGACATTCTCCAATCACTAGGCACTCATTTATGTCTAATTCAAAAACCAAGTTAACTGTTATGTATTTGATTAATTTCTCACAACTACCAGATGCCCCCTTCCGTGGAGGTTGTACCCAGCACAAAGTCCTATGTCTACTCGCCATGGTTCCTGCAAAAGGGGGATACACACAGGTATAATTATACCTGAAAATGAACAATTAGACCAAAGAAAAAACAAGTTTTGAACCTAATCACACATTAGTGCTCATTAGACATTTTCTTGTCAATAATTGATCAATGTCTATTTGATGATGATAAAGACTACATACCAACTTGATTGGCCCAAGAACATTGAAGATCAAAAACTACTATACAAACAGATTACTATAGATTCAATCTAGTGTAGACACTTGTATACTCTTAATCTTATTTAGAAGCTTACAATTAATGTAAACAGGGTTAGATACTGTCAATTCACTGCCAAAACATCAATAGGTTTACACACTGTGAAATCGTTGTTATTATTTGTTGGGGGTATCCATCATTTTTGTGGTTTTCTTGTTTGTTTCAATCAATTCATGAATTTAATGGGGATAAAAACATCAATGAAATGTGAATTTTTAATAGAACTCTTAAGAAACACTTGGATATCAAGAAATTTAATAATCGTGGAGTGGAATCGTAGGAGATTAAACATCATGTGGGCAGTATTTCTGTTCTATTTATAACTAGAATACTCTAATATCTCTATCGCCATAACTAGATGGCATTGGAAAAACCATAATGGGCAGACATTTAGATTGCTACAAGTAAAAGTTCTCACGTCATAAATGTACTGGAAATAATAGGTTTTGAGTCCGTAAAAGTAGGTTAACCCTGCCATTCTTTTTTGAAGTGCCTGTGCCAATCCTAGAAAGTGAGCAGTCACATATTAATTTGTGTGTTATCTGTATCGATTTTGCCTGTTTCTACGATTTTGATATTTGACTTTGGAACTGTTTCGATAGTATGTTTTTTGTTGTTTTTTTTTTTTTCATTTTATTTGATCGCTGGTTTTCATTCTACATTCAAAATTAAAACAAATTAGCAAAACCAACACTTTGAAGTAAGAAGGGCATAGTGTGTATGTAGGCTGCAGACGAACAGTACAAAAACATGGTTAAATTTTAATTCATGTTTGAAATTATTGACGAAAGACAGTTGAGTCTGATATAGATGAAAATTCAAGAAGCGTGTTTTAGCTAAATCTATGTTCTGTATACTCTCAATTTCCTGAATATCACTCCCTTACTCCGCATGCCCATAGCCAGGATTGTTCACAGACGTTCATAGTCATAGTCATAGCTCAAACAAAATCCAGATCTCAATAGTCGTAATCCTAGTGTCAAAGTTCCACCAAAATACTAACTTTGGTTTTCAATAGGGGTGCAAACAAGCTGCCTGAAGAACCAATCTCATCCTATTTTCCAACTAGTGTGCTTATGTTCTCAACTTCAAGACCAAACTATATTGCAGAATATTCCTCAGAATTTGATATCCAAAAATAATTATTGTCTACATGTAAATAGTTGTCTGGAGAAAAAAACATCGCCAACCCTACTTATTACACTTAAACATTGTATTAATGGCCATGTATCAATTATATGAGGAAGATTGTATTATTCAAAACAGAAAGCTAATTTGTTATTTATCTTTACTGCATTACTTCATCAAGTTAAACAGACATGTCATTGTTAATGTAGAACTTGTATCAATATTGTACCCACCACATCAATCTTCAAAGACTTACATCCAGATCTACTTGTATATACTGAAATAAACACTTGACTTTGAAGTAGACCAAACTTTCATTATCAATATGGCAGTACCCTGACATCTTCATTTTGTATATGCCCAAGTTTCTGGTAGGAACTGATAGAAGCCAGATACATGAATTGGAACGTGGATAAATGTAAATTAATTTGTTGCTGGACAAATGATTTAGTGTTTAAAAGCTGGTACCTCCTTTGATCTCACTATCAAAACAAAAATCATTTAATCATTTGATAAAAACAAATTAAATGTGCTTGATGGACAATAACCGCAGAAGAAGAATGAAGCAACCACTTATCTGGTACACCTCATAGCCAAAATACACAAAATATTACAACAAACAGAGAGCAACCACTTATCTGGTGCACCTCATAGCCAAAATACACAAAATATTACAACAAACAGAGGTCAATAAAGGTTAGAGAATAACGAAGGGGCAATCAAAAATGAACAATATAGAGAAACAAAAACACAACATGATATGTGTTGGACACCACTATATACAAGCAAACACAAATAACGTAAATAAGACATGAGTTATCTGCCCATCATAGTATTACAACAAAACTATGAGAAATAGTGAAGAATTATTTGCCCTATCTGATGTCGACTATGCCTTGTCACAAGATGTCCTAGCATCGGAACTGTAGCTCTTAATGGGTTTTTTTTTATCCTATGGTAAAGAAAAAGACAGATAAGAGGCTACGGTTCCACAGATACAAGATGTCCTAAAATGTAATTTGGATTCACTGCATTAATCATGCTTAATTGTAAGACAAAAACCAAAACCCCTAACCTTAAAATATTAAAAGTTATCAGTATCCATCAATCATACATTGTAGTATCGTGATACAAATCAATTATATACCACCATGGGCATCTGCCCTTCAGGGTGTAATTACCACTTGTTTTCTTGATGGTGCAAAATGGATATACATTGTATTTTATGGTGGATCTGATCTTGCCTCTGTCGGGCATTGTTCTCCCTTCCTGGTATTACATGCATAAACACATGTTGAAGTTCGTCTTATTTAATAATAGAATGTGAAATGTGGTTAGTGTGTAAGTAGTTTTCCATCTACCATTTTTTTTTTTCATCTCTTCCCCAGACACAGTGCCAAACATATGATAAAATTAGCAATCTGTTAACGAAATTACAAAAATTTCTTGTAAAACAATTAAATCTTTGTTAATATTGATCAATAATCGTTAGTTACAAATTGAATTTTTAATCTCTTTAACACTTTGTACAAGGTGCTACCGAACTCTAATAACATCTGGAGCACTTCTACAGAAAAGTCAAAATCAAATACAAAAACATCCTTCATGCCCTCTGGGGAAATGTAACAAAAACCATGCTCTTTGCCATGATTTCACCTCTGCCGAACCAATAATGAAAGTCAGTGGTGCTTCCGCTATTTGACATGAAAAAAATGTCAACCGATCATCAAAAAAGGCTAATATTAAACGGGATTATGCAAATGAGTTACGATGAGCATGTCACTTTTACCATCTAAGAGGGTTAATGTTGACACATAATTGGACGTAATATAACAAAAGTTTATTGCGAGAAAATATCAACGAGACAGACGACGATAATTAGCATCTGGAGAAGGCAGGAAAAAAAGCGCCTAGCGACCAAAAATTTCTAAAATTGTCAGCATCTATAAGCCTAAATTTGCGATACCCGCCATTAGTAGTAACTAACAACTGACCCTATAGGTCAGACTTTGGAAAACTTAACGAAACTAAGCCCCACTTTCTGCCCCTTAGGGGGAGTAAGTTCTGGCATTAATTTTATTTTCATACATGATACAACCAAGTTAAATGACCCATCGGAAAGGTCATCATTTATTGAAGAAAAAACTTGTGAAAATGATACTTTTCCATCCAGTGACTAAATTAAATAAATTAAATGTAAAAAAAAATAATTCTTTTAATCAATGAATTTGATTTTTTTCTCGCTCACTTTAACTACAGTTAAGATGTCACAAAAAATTAATATATTGGAAAATCTTGTTAAACTGGAAAAAAATATGAAAAACCAATTGAAAAAGTATCTTCATTAGCTTGTGATACAGCCCTCGACTCAATAGACCGTGTTTTGTAACAGGATTAAATCTTGGCTTTGATCTGATGACAATATGAGACTGTCTGATATTTCAACACACGAAGATTAGAGCTTTTCATCATCCACAACAATACAAATTTGCATACAATAGAAATACAAAAAAAAACACCATCTGACTGCAAAAAATATGAATTAAATCAAACGAGATTATTAATATTGCCGAGTCCCCGAGTTTCTTCAAACATTGATTGAGGGAAAATGAAAGATTAATTAATGGTTGTATTTTTTGTTTATCTTTCTGTATGATTTTGCAAAACAAATTTACATCCATATAAGTAACTTGGTGGTATTTTGACTTTTTTAAATTACTATATTGCTAATGCCATAACAAAAACTTAAGTAGGGTAATGCATCCAAATTTTCATCTGGGCTATGGTAATTTTCAGCAAGTACAAAACGCTATGATTACGTTACAAAAAGAACAAGAAAATTCACTAAAAATAAGTTTCCATGTCGGGATAAAATCGCTAACTACGTTTGTACCTGTGGGCATCGAGATTTTACCACCCTTCAGCACTTCTGTACAACCTTTAGCATCACCTCAGGCTACATAGAAGTTCTTCATGGTGGTACAATCTCAATACCCACGGGTAGACACATAGATAACTGATAATGCCTAGCGACAGGGACAGGGGACTTATAACTGAATATGAATCAGATGAAGTTGAATATATGATCGCTGTTTTGAAAGAGCTATAATTATACATTCTGTAGTACATTATAATGATGTAATGCCATGAATCATACTTCAACAGGTATTGGGTGACTACCAATGGCAGCCCTGAAACCTATAATTTTCAATACTGACACCTTTTTATTGATTTGGCTTATAGAAATAAAAGTTGTTAGATCAAGCTTACATAATCATTTTTACCCATAAATCTGATTAATTAGGTGCGAGTTCAGGCAAATAAAAAATTCATATTGAAGAACAGTCCTTGGAAACATAAACCAAACAAAGCTGTATTGCTTGAGCAAGTATTTCAAGCATTTCTGGAACAATTTTTATTTTATAGATTCAAAATTCAATATTGCTTTATTTATCTTGAATCCTTCTTAATAATTAGAATTACAGAGATGAATACAAATATTTGTATTATACGTATATCTTTTTATTTTACTAGCGTAGGATTAAACACCAGAATTTGAATTATAGATAGTTGTTATTCTTATATAAGGTCCCTCCCACCAAAGGCCACCCCTCTTATCAGGCCAGATTTCAGATGTATTGATTTAATTTAGTACAGTACTACTAAATCGTCCCCCTCAAAACAGGCCATCCCTCTTATAATAAGACAACTTTTTCATTGAAGAAAGGGTGTCCTTATATAAGAGGGGGTCTATAATTGAAATAACTAATAAGGTTTTGTTTAAATCTAAGGATTAGGGTTCTGGTGTGTAATGCAACTTTCAACAATATTTCACTTATATCGTGGCGGAAACCAGAGTATCTGAAGAAAACCACCAACATGCCGCAGGTCACTGACGAATTTTATCACATAATGTTGTATTGAGTACACCTTACCCGACTGGGATTCCAACTCACAACGTTAGTGGTGGAAGGCACTGATTGCATAGGTAGTTGTAAATCCAACTACTATACGATCACGGTGGCCCTAATATCTAATATAAATGTCCTTATAAGAGAGGGAATCTATATTTGTACAGTGGAACCTGTGCAATCCGACACCTGAGTTTTCCGACATCCTGTGACATCCGACAAAAATTGATGGTCCCAAAGTAGTTCTGTTAACATAAATAAAACTTGAGTATTCCGACATCCTATACAATCCGACACATTTCACTGATCCCTTGTTGTGTCGGATTAGACAGGTTCCACTGTAATAACTAATACAAGGTTTTTGCTTAAATTTAAAAGAACTGGCACAAAAAAATCAAATTAGTACCAGGGTACATGTAACTATTTTAACATTACAAATTAACTTGACCCACTCCTTGTGAGCCTCTCGTATAACATTTTCATCAGTTTAATTAGTGATCTTTGTAAATCTTATAAAATGTTACCAAGGTGAAACACGTTTTTTAATCAATAAACATACATATCACCTTGATTATCAAGGATTAAATGGACAAAGAAGTATCGTCCAATTAATCGATACTCGGTAATGCTAGTCAGTCGCAGAGTTCGCCTGAGCAATCCCGCGTGTATTCACCTGAAAAAAAGGACTCGTTTATAAAAACACATGGAAAAACCACCCATAATTTGCAAACAGGTATAAACCCATCAATCAAGTATTCAAGACTTGCGGATGTCAAACCGTTTCCGTTGTAAAAGATTATCAAGTTTTCAACATTTATGAAACAGAATCCAGCTATGATATTGTGAGCTTTGACAATGTAACATAGTGTTAAAACCCTCCTACTAGTTTAACGAATAAACTGTGTCTTACTTAGAACGTAATTGAAAATTCGTAATGATGCATGATGGTGAATTTACCTTAAATGAAGTGTTAATCATTAAATAATGAATTAATTGCTGTCAACTTTCAAAATTGATAATCGCAGACAGAGTTTTTACATTTAATTTCCAAGTTCACAGAGAGCAAATGTAACAATCTTTTAGATATGCTAATAAAATTCGATAAACTAGTCGCAATTTTGTCTTTGCAATCAATCGCAGAATTAACTTGCATAAGAATCAAACATTTTCAATATTAAAAGGATTATCCTAATCTATAAATTGGAAAATAAGAATAAAATTTTAAAACTCAATACTCCCTTTTAGCTCTTTTGTTTGTTAAAGTAGTACTCCCATTCATATGAGCATTTATGTAACTGACACTGGAATTCTTTTTTAAATTGCATAATATTTTTCACTTAAAGTCTGAAAGATACCATACAATGCAGTCATCAATTTGAACTTGCTTCACCGATTTTTTGGTCTAAGGATGATAAAAATTTGCCAACACAAATTTACAATATGATTTCATCAATTCAAAAATTGAGTCACCAGTTTTTTGGGTTTTTTTTTTTTATTATTACACTTTTTGATCTATGGATCCTGAAATTTGTCGTCGCCTATATTTTAGGTGCTACAAAACACGTCAAATAAACAATTTTTGATACATATAATAAAACGAAAAATACTAAACTATCGGAATAGTTCCAAAATCGAATCGGAATATCGTAGAAACTGCAGACAAAATCAATATCCCCGACCACACATATATTTGAGTTATGCTCATTATTGAAGACTGTTGTGACAGTGAAATGTAGAATACCAATAAAAATGTTTGTTACTTTACATTAATTTGTGTCTAAGTGTAAAATTGGATAGTCCCTAATGTTGTTTTACATCTATATCCTTTCTTACTAAATGACTGTTCACTTTTATGGCTTGGTACAAGCACTTCAATAAAAATGCTTGTACATTAAAATAAAAGAAAAAAAAGAAAAGACCATTACTCCTAAGCACCTGTTTTATTTTCCGCTAAATATAAACTCCGCTAGTCAGTGTGACATTTAACGCTTTAGACTAAAGAACGAATTAGTACAGAAATATGACAGACAGTTGAACTTCAAGCATCTTATTCTGTAGTTTGTCTTAATCAATATAACAAGCCATGACTCCTACGATACCATTATTATATGATTCTACGTTCGTAGGAAATCCTGGGTGCAAATATAAAAACATCTCTTTTATATACAACAGGATTTTCTTTTTCAAACAACTCTCGGCGAGTTTCTATTAGCGCTTCCATTCAACGTACAAAATCTTAATAGAATGACGAAAATATATTAGCAGTATTTCAGGTTTAATAGGTACGAAAGATTGAAAGTTTGTTGCTGCATGCGAAAGGCAAATGTAAATAAGTGCATTTATTTAAAAATGCAAGAAAAACAAACATCTAAGATATTGTCAATTACCAACAATCTACTGAATTGTTCACAATATTAATTAGTTTAGGGTTAGCTCCCCTTAACGTTCATAGAAAACAAATTTATAAAATTATCAACACATGTGATGGATTTATATATCCATTTGTCATGAGATCAAATAAAAAAAAATTTCAAATCTACAAGCTTATTTTTCACAACTTTGTATCTACATTTACAATAAATCAGGTTTTTTGAGAGAGAAAAAATGTGTTATTCAAACAAATTACCATCCATCATTAGTGAGACAAAGGAAAAACAATCGGAACCAATTAACATTTTCATGATGGGGAAACCATTTATTTCAAAATTATCCTCCCATTTTCCCACTTGTCTAAATCATTGCTAGTGTTTCAAATCCATCATAACAAATATGTAAAACAGTTAGCCAGCCATTGCTAAACATCTGCTTGTACATCAAAGAAACAAGAGCATTACAAAACTTGCCATTTCATTTTTTTTTATTTTTATCTGAGTAAGATAAGCAATTTGTACATGGGAGCATGTCATTCTTTGATGCTAGCTTTAAGAAGCAATGAGCCATAGGATATACTGCCAAAACTGATGATTCTTTTGGATTTTAGCACAAGACAAGTCTATTTATTAACTCTTTAATTTCAGAATTTACAGCTTTGATTTTGAGCTGTCATAAGTTTGAAATGATACTCAAACTGCATTTCAAACTGTATTCGTGCAGGTATCTTTACAATTGCTTGCTAATTCTTTGGATACTATCATTGCACTGTCTTCAGGTAGATTAAGCATGGACGAAATCAGAATTATACATGACTTGGTACAAATTCAATTTATGGGATAGATTTCTCTAGCTTTCAGAATTCTTTGTCAGATAACAAGATGATTTAACTAGTTACAAGTACAGTTTTTGGGCCAACAAATGCTGTTCTCAAAGGATTAAATAATGCTTCGATGTTAAAAGCACTTTTAAACCTATTGATGGTATTCAGCCCCATTTACCATTGATCAGATATTCAAATGATTACCTCAATCAAATACTTTTTATATTTTATGATATTTAACATTTTCAGATGTCTGTTGTCTATAACCCTTAAAAAATAAGTTTGGAGTCATTCACTACAGTATGCCATTTTACTCCCAATATGCAAACATTCCTCCAGAAAAACAACTGGCAACTTAACAATAGGAGCCAACAATTGTTCTAGTTGGTCTTTTTAATATGATGACACATCCTTGTATGTTTTATTTAAATGTAAACATTTGCCCATATAAAGATCATATGACAGTGTTTATTTTCTGGTAATGTGCATTTTTTCATTAAAATTTGCTCTATTATGTTCACAGAAGATATCAGTACCAGTCAGGTAACAGTACAATAATTTACTTCCAAGATAGGGGTGCAGATGGGTTTTGCTTCAAAGTTAAGGGTACAGATGGGTTTTGCTTTAAATTTGTGGGGTACAAATAGGTTTTCCTTCCACCATAAGGTGTCAAATGCCTCCTTTGTAATTAAAAAACAGGGACAAATTGTTAATGAAATTATTTGTGCAGATAAGATTCCAAAAAAGGGTACAAAGGAGATTTTTAGGTGCTCTTTATAAAATTGGGTGGTTTTTCAAATTAAATAGGAGTTTTCACAATGCCCCTCTTACAAATGCATTCCTAGTATTTTATATGATGTAATTAACTCGAATCATATTGATTTTTGATTTACGTAAATGTATCCATTAAAATGACGAAATTGATTTTTGTTTTTAAATATATGTAACCAAAAAAAATCCCATTTTCGGCAGGACATCAAAATGTTTACCCCAGTTAACACATATCAATTAATATACATATCATCTATTAACATTCTTGCCAGCAGAAGACTCTTTATCCCTCTCTTTTATAGTGCAACTGGGAGCAATAAACCAAAATATCAGACTGCAAACTGTTATCATGGGAACTCAAACAAACATGTTCTATTCCAAAACAAATTTATATTATCAGTAAATGCATACGAATGCATACGAAAGTTCCTCCTACTATCTTAGAGATCATGCAGTTACCAGTAAGCATGCATTTGATAATGCACAGGACAAGTGCCTATCAGACGACAGATCAACAAAGCTGCATGTATTCCATACTATCATTATTTATAGACAATTTGTAAAATTTCTAATCAGGAGCTGGAGGACAAAGAAACGCTACTGTCTAGGGTATTGGGGGAAAACTCACTGTCACATTTTTTTTTAATTGTGGAGTGTAATAAATGAAACACAATACAAATTATTTAATGGAAATTTTAAATTACAAAATGTAAGAATTTTGATGTTTCCCTATTTGCAAATTTTAGAAGGGGTAACTGCACTTTCAATATTTTTCAAGTGTACCATCCTTCACTATTTACAGGTGGTACTTTTGTCTTAAAATTTGAATATTTTCATGTATATCTTTTACAATACTCTTTAAAATCAGGAGGTACCAAATGCCATTTTAAACCGTAAAAAGTAACCTGGTACCACCCCTTATTGAAATCCATGGGGTTAACTCCCTATAAAGGAAGGAACAGATGAATGCATGGAATAAGATCATGGTCACATAATATGAGGAGTAAAAGTATAGAATAGTACAATCACAATAATGAGACAAATGACTAGATTTCCAAGATAACCAAACTCTTCATGTTGCTCATACCCTATATATATCTTGAATATATGTTAACCTTCAACATTGTCATGAGTCAGAAATTCGAGTTCACATATAATATTCACTCAAAAAAAAAATTTCCTCAGAATTTTTTTTGAAAATTATTGACATTACAAGAAAATGTTATGGGTTATGAGTATTAAAAGCCACTATCACAACTGTGATTCAGTAATTTTGATGGTGGTCAGTTTTATCGTGGCGGTCAGTTTTTATTAGTGAAGGTAACAAGAGTACTCTGAGAAAACCATCTACCTACCTACCGCAAATCTTTAACAAACTTTATCACATGAAGTTGTATCAAGTACACCTCACCATAGGAGAGTATCAAATGCATTGATAAGAAGTACTATCGGACTGCCATGCAGTCACAACTACGATGGTCCTCCAAATTTATATCAAATAAACCAGATATTGTACCATATCATACCTCTGACGAAGGTATATGAAACCTCAAAGTAACCATGGCACCCCCACCTTCCAAAATTTTAAGAAGAAAAAAAATCAAATATTTGGAAGCATATCAAATAAAATTTACTTGATTTTCATATATATAAGCTAAATATTATATACACGAAATTCAATAAATTGTTATCAAAGTTATCGCAAAATTCATTCATATCTAGTTATAGAACACTAATGATACGCTTCACAATAGAATTCCTTTTTTTATCCAGCCAGATACATATATATCATATACAATGTTCCCTCTGGTTTTCTCCGGGTTTCCTCCAACAATAAAACTGACCACCCTGATTTAACTGAAATATTGTTGAAAGTGATATTAAACACCATATCCCTCTCTCTCCAATTTAAAAAAAAAAATTCTTAAATTAACCAGTGTATATTATTACACATTTAAACACTATCAGAGATATTATTTAACCACAACCCCCCTCCATTTTCTGATTTTATTTGACAGTAATCAGTAATCATCTGCATCATACACAGTATTAAACTCCTATCAGAGAGATCATGCAGATTTTAACATCACTTGATGCATTTGAAGTCTGATTTATGATGCACTGGACATCATCTATTCTCGGGGAGTAATCATGCATGCCCTTAAAGTATTATTATTTATTGCAAACAGAAGTTGGACAGAGCATGTTATAATGGATCGGGATTGTAAACAAATGATCCCCATTATGATTTAATGACACTTCCCCTTAAGTGTGAAGTCTATTAATTTGGGATACATCATTACAATAATCAAAGGCTTTAATCTGGGTGGATTTTATCTTGATTAACAACAGATGATGGAGAGAAAGCTTAGGTCCACAACACCAAAACTTCAAAGAATTTATAAATTATATGGCGGGGGTCATTGACATGTGGCAAGGAGGCCATTTTTAATTTTAAACCAAAAATTATTTTTTTTATCTTTAACTTTTTTCATAACATAAAGGATTTATAGATTAAATAGCAGGATCATTGACATATGGCATTGATGCCATTTTCAATTTTAAACCAAAATAAAAAAAAATAATTCTTTTACTATTTTCATAGCATAAAGACTATAAATTAAGTACGGATTTAAATTCATGTGCTTCTGAAAATGGCAAACATATCTTATTTCTCATATCCTTTCAAAAATGTAGGTTAATTTTTCTTTATTATGTATATTTTTTGTGCTTGTTCCAAGCCATGACCTGGATTTCTGACATCATTATGTTGTGTTCTTTTTTGTGTTCAATAGTTTGAGGTGAATCGTGGTTTTTCCGTTTTGTTGATATTGGTAGAATTGTGGACCATTACTGTTTAAAATATTCTTTTCATAATATATATGATCGTTAATTTGCTTTGCCAGAACTGATTTCTCAAAGCAATATAGCATGGAAGCCTGTGGTCGATTTCACAAAAAGTTGTAAGTCTAAGATCAGTCGTAAGTGTGAATTTCAACCAATCAAAAGCTTGGAAATCACACTTACGATAACACCTACGATTAATCTTAGACTTACGACTTTTTGTGAAATCGGCCCCTGAGATGTTAGATATGACAAGATGTCCATTTTCCAGCAAAACATATCAATGATAGTATGTTTTTTATCAAGGCAACATCAGAATAATGTCTGTCCCATAGTTACACATAGAAGGCACCAATAAATTTTCATATCCTGCTTAATAACCCTTTTTCGAAAAAATAGGTTTGTACAGATCGAAACGGAAAACATGAAAATTGTCTGCCAGTATAAAAAAAATGTTTATCAGGTGATAAATATGCCATAATTTTCAAGTTTTAAATGAGAAAAAAAATAATTTCAGAACACCTAAATTTTGCTTTCAAATAACACAGACAGTACCAAAAATTAGTATTCTAACCCCAATGCAAAAAAACATGAGTATACTAAATGAAACTGACATGCTATAATTAGAAAGGGAAATCAAAAAATATTTGTGTAGAAATAGACAATGGAACTAATATGTTATATGAAACTGATAATGGTTTCAATTTAACCTTTTCTTTTGTATTCTGCACAGTAACGAATTAAAACCATTGACTTGGAGGGCTTCTTCTCTTAATTAAACACCCATTAATCAACTATTTGCACAAATGAAAAAAAAATATGCAGGAACCCTACAACGCAAGAGACATTGTTTCTGACAGACGAAAAAAAGTCTTGTAAATTACATTTTGTTAGAAAAGTTGATGACTCAATTACAGAGAGGAAGATTCTATTTATCTGAAGTATGTGAAGATTGCACTTGACGAGTGGCTCCCCATTATTATGACTCCGTTGTGAGTTAATGACAATTGTCGTATTAATTGGTAAATTATTTTGGTAGTTTTTAACATATCCTTGCACAAAATCTAATTTCCGCAACAGAAGAAAAACATGTCCCTATAAATATCTGTGTGTGACAGATTTTAAATACCATAAGAGGTTGTGTATATATAGCACATACTGATGTACAATGCACACCTCAACTATTGTCCAGCCATATATACAGATTGTAACAGAAGTATATAGTCTTATTTCTTATGTAAAAATGCTTGTCTATCTTCATCAATAGATTTTCTCTGCAAAATAAATTAGGGTTAGGGTTAAGGTGTTTAATGCCACTTTCAACAATATTTCAGTCATAACGTGGCAGTCACTTTTATTGGCAAACAAAATTAGTATTACACATAACTATAGAAGTCCCCTTATCAGACCTGATATTAGATGCACTCAGAGAGTAAAATTCTACAAAATTTTCCTGCCAAGAGAGGCCACCCTTATCACAAGGCCACTTGATCACTGCTGAGGGAGATTATTGTAGCTAAGAGTAATGACAAATATATGAAAAAGACATTTTACCTAAAATTTTATTTTTATCATTTTATTTACAATTTCTGCACATATGGCTACCACACATATATTATATTTATCATAGTTTTACTGAGCTTCTTTTCTAAGATTTGGTTGGGGTTATTTTCATTCTTAGAGTTGATTTTTCTTATTTTTTACCTATATATGTTTATGCCTAGCAACGTTCTTTATCTTAATAAGTTTAATGGCGAAATTCTCTCCAAAAAATAAAAATGAGAAAAACAAATTAATTAATTTTTTTTTAATAACATAACATAACATGTGGTGAAATGGAAACAATACTAAAAGACATTAAAACAAGACGTTCGCCACAAAAGGTTTCAAATGACAAAAATTGTGATTGCATCACACGACTTCGTGCAATTTGACTGACAAGGCAGAGTAATAAAGTGTAAAAAAGCCAGCCATACCTGAAACCTTATTACAAAAAGTTAATAAAACAAAACCACATAAAATACCATTAAAGTCATTATTAAATCGGATAAAACAATCATAAGGACACACAATTTACGATTTTCTTTTTCCGAAAAATTTACCCCCATTGTTCTCTGGCGGACTTCTCAAATGGAATGGCATCCTATTCGTGTAGTTTGATGACAGTTCGGTAAAATCTCGCATTGACAAATTGATTTCATATCTAATGGGGCATGTTGGATTGTGAAATGGACTTATTTGATCTAAATTATAGTTGATTAAGCGTCCTTTGTTCTCTCCTGAAAGAATAAAATTGATGGAAAAAATCTGACAATGATTCCTCGAAAATTGCATTGAAATAAAGCTTTGGTAATGTTTACTAAAAAATCTTCAATTTATTCATCCCCTTTTTGAAATAACGATCACAAAATATTTTTCAATATTTGTTCTTTTTATTACAAATCAAAATCTTTCCTTTATTCTCTTTATATTTGTTACAATAGGGAAAAACATTGTTCTGTATTTCATCATAAAAGCTACGCAAATAACTTCGACATTTTCATAAAACTCTCATATCTAGCACACTTCATAATGTAATTATGTTTTAACGATTATTTTTAATTAATATTGTTTCATCATATCTTTTCGTTCCTTTCTTGATCTGACAGATTCTTAAATTTATTTTTCTTCAAATATGATTATGAAGAGAATGAACATATTACACACAAGTAAATAATTAAAATTTGGTCAATGTTGTAAGGACAAGTTCAATAATACTCAGGACCACTGAGGGATGAACTTTATTGGATCAAGAAGAAGAAAAAAAAAATGAAAATTTTAAATAACAACATTTTATTTGTAGAAGCAAACAAAGAGTGATATTTTTTTCTAATTAACCTATGACACTACAACAGTAAATGAATGTGAAATAGATATTTAATTATAAAATAATTAATTAATTGATTTAATTGAGACTTTGTTCTATTTCTGAACAGACTAAAAATAAATCCTCGTAATGATTCATATTTTCTTTAATGTCTAAATTTCTATGAAATTTTTTTTACATTTCGCTTCACATTTTTTTGTTCCAAGAGATAAAATATCCTGCTTGAATTAATTTCCAAAGATGTCTCTTACGTAATGAAAAAAAGATCAATGCTAACGGTTATCATACTCTGTTTTAATCCGATTTCACAATATTCTTTTTATGACATAATGCTATCTTCAATGACGATCTTTTTTGTTCACCTAAGACGACAAAATTGTCGACCGCTGTTAACGACAGGAGGCTAATTAGCTACCTGTGTGCAGTGCACCTATGCAACCTGTCTTAATAATAATGAAAAAAGTACATATCTCGAAACAATCGTGACTCATTAGGCAAGAGAAAATGATTATAATATAGGATTCAATATCGGGTGAGAAAAAAAAGGCAATAATTTCAGTAGCGCCTGACTTCCATTTCTCTTAAGCATTATGCAAGATTAAATGGAAATACATTTTTCTTTTGAAGATATCCGACATATGGAAAACAAGATTAGGTAAGGGATTACCCTATCATTCAACATCAAATAAAAAAAGGACAAAAAAAACGTGGAAAATCATTTGCTCTCACTATAAATCAATGAAATTCTACTCATCATTTCATCCATAATTTAGACGATTTTTTTTTAAGGTGCAAAAATTCTAGCCTTAAAGAGAAGGATGAAGGGCTTAGTATAATGACAATAAGAAACAACATATTGAATGCATTACTATTTTTTTTCCTTTGGGGATATATCCTTTAATACTATATTCTCCCAATATAAAGAATCAATCAGCTGACTTATATAATAATTTTAGATTAAAATTGAATACATAATATTTGATGAATTTCCCCTGATAAGGCCTCTAGTCTATTAACAGAAATGACAAACTTTTTCTAATAACAGCAATAAAAAATAATCTTTTGGGCTATTGTAGCCCCATTCTTGTAAGGCCATCCTTTCTGCAATGAAAAAAGTGGTCTTATAGGAATTTTAGAATTTTGGTGTTTAACGCCACTTTCAGCAATATCATGGAGACCAGTTTTAGTGGTGGAGGAAGCCGGAGTACCCGGAGAGAACCACCGACCCTGGGCAAGCAACTGGTAAATTTGATCACTTGCGGCTGCGAGTCGAGTGCATCCTTTTTTGTAATTTACAAAGCTGGGCGCGAACCCACGTCGTATTGGTGATAGGCTTGTATGAGTTGTTAGATCCAACGACCTAACTCATTGAGCCACCAGGGCTCCATCTTATAGGAGGGGGTGGTCTCTCATGAGAGGAACAATTCAGTAGAATTTTTAATTTTACTATTTCAAAGCATCTGAAATGTGGTCTGATAACAGGGATGGCCTGTGGTAGGCGTGGTCTTATAAGAGGGGGACTGCTGCAAACATATGTAAAGAACAAATTTAAATAACTGAATAGCACTGTAGTATAAATCATATATTGTTATAACCCTTTCAAAACATTAGCTCATTCATACTGTCCAAAAAGAAAAAAATTGAGTTACATAACAACAGATTTTTTCTAAAATATGATAAAAAAAAAAAACTTTGCATACATTCAACTTAAATCTGTCAAGCTATTACAGACTGACCTGTTTATTCATTAAGGGGAGATAACTGAAATTAGTAAAGGGACCTGTCCATCAAATGTCAGGGAATCGGACAAGAAGTAGAGGTAGGATTAAATGGTTTTATATTGTCAGACATGTAAATCTCTGGGGAATGTAAGAATGATTGATGCCAATACTGTATTATTAAAAAATTGACAAATTAGCTGGGGAAAATTTGGACAAATATAGTATGGTCACTCAATATTTTATAAAGCAACAAATTAACCTAGTAGCCTCAATAGTCATATGATGAGCAAGCATGATATAGTCATATGATGAATAAGATGGGCCCAATTAAACATTACTAGTCTGTGACAGCAACAGTTAAATACTGCTGTCCAGGACATGTCTGTATCAAATTCAGAATGGCAAGTTGTATCAAATTTTAGGCACACAATTGTATGAAATTATGATACAATTATATCAAAAATTATGACCGAGTTGTATCAAAATTATAATGGCACAACCTAGTGTTTGACATAGCTGTATCAAATTCACAATGACATATGCGTATCAAAATTAGAATTACAGTTGTCTCAAAATTTGAATGACACAGTTGTATCAAAATTTGAATGACATAGCCTAGTGTTTGACATAGCTCTATCAAAATCGCAATGACATATAATATTATATGTTATTCAGCTATCAGACAGGGTATATAATGTGACATTCCCGGCTTAGGATCTATATTCCCTGAGGCGCAGCCGAAGATAATATAGATCATAAGCCAGGAATGTCACATTATATACCCTGTCTGATAGCTGAAGAACAGATATATTACGGATTTAACCATCGTTTTTTTAAATCCAACTGTATAAAATAAATTTGCGTCTTTTATTTTCATTTTTCGTACTTCTAGATGTCCGTTTCCGTACCTTTGACGTCATTCTTCAATGACGTCAAGATATGTATCACATCATATTTCATGTATTGGGTGTCTCATGAAGGAAAATACTGTACTAAATTTCTAAATCAATACAATTTCATATGTAGTAAATTTTATAAACTTGATAAATATAACATTAATATATCTCATAAAAAACAACGGGCTTGCGAAACAGTTTCAACAATTTAAATGTTAATAACATGTAAATAAAACCTTGGTGTGGCCCCATGACGTCGAAAATTTTCAAGGCTCAACATTTTGTCTATTGTGATGTTCATCACGTTATGGTACAGCCGTGGAACATAGGAGTTTGCTGAATCGATCAGGTATTTGTGACGGAATTATCTGTTGTAATATTATTTTTGTTCATACAGCCGTTTTGATTATAAAAACAGCATTTAATTTGGTAAAAATACATTTATTATTACGTATTATTCTATTGATTCAGCGAAGCATAATTTTTTGTCGTCCATGTTGCTATCGTTTTAGGAGACTGAAATATATACCCCATCTGTTTTCCGAACATATGCTGACATTCATGGTTGAACGACCAATGAAAATTTGTGTAACAAACTAAATCCGTAATATACATGTATATATATTTATCAAAATTAGAATGATGCAGTTGTATCAAAATTATGACACAATATAAAATTTTTATTAATTAATCAAGAAGCTGTAATTTACCATTTCATCATTAGCAGTTCATTAATCTTTCAAAATAACCCAATCCTGAATATTTTTTCTGTCCGCAAAATCAAAAAAAATAAGACATTCATTGAATTATACATGTACATGTAATAGCAGGACAATCGGCTATTCAACATTACAAAGTAGAGTTAATCAAAGTAAACAAAGAATCTAGAGAATGGCTCTCATAGGACAAGAAAACATATGCATTAACAAAACTAGATAGTAATGTTTTTAGTAGACAATTGGTCTGTGTATTTGTATAAGCTAACTACACCTCAAGGATTTCTTAAAATTTTAGTTCAGTCTTTTCTTACTGGTTTTAAATCATAAATAATAATATGAAATTTATAATTTCCTGGTTCAATCTTGAAATTTCTGTACATGTATCACTTTGTAAAGATTCAATTCAGAAAAAAATGGAAATTGTGTCCATAGGACACGGATGTCACCACTTCCTGCTGAAGCAAACAGGGGCATAACTCCAGAATAGAAAAGGTTGTAAAGTCCAAAATCTTTCTTGGCCTTCCTTAAATTTTCCTGACCTATTTCAAATGATTTTCTTAAGGGAAACTTAAGCTATTGAGTGGAAAACCAAATGCAGGACAGACGGAGGCATAAAAATATAACATATGTATTTAGTTTATACCTCAAAATCACTTATTGCACAGTAAGGCTAAGGATATCAAAACAAAACAAGTTTGGCTCAGCAACTTATAAAACCAAATTCAAGGACCGAAACTTTAAACCAAGATACATAAACTAGTCTGATTTTCTTGACTGTTATAAAACCAAATTCAACGACAGAAACTTTAATACAAGATTTAAACTAGTCTGATTGCCTTGACTGAAAAAATCTCCCCTCTGCACCCTCAATTATGTTCTGTATTATTCAAGAATGTGTTCATCTTGTGATAAAAGGTTCCACTTGTGTTATGTCCAGTCCACTTTATAGCTACTTATTTATTTATGTCCTGTCTGGACACTAGTTATACAAGAAGTCACTTAACAAAAGAATAAAACTAGGAAAAACACAGAGAAAAAAATCCAGACGGAACCGTATTGAATCTTTTATACAATGGAATGTAGATATGTCACTGAATCTTGGACGGCAGTCAAAAAGTCAAGAGTCAAAGTCTATCAATTTGTAAAAAATGATTTTTTGATAAAGCCTCTGAAGATTAGTAATCAGATAGCTACATTATGTAAAATTGGCCGAAAATACATCGGAATCCTCGGAGAGCGCTGTTATGACTTCCATATGATAATGAAGGAAATCAGCCACAATTGCCTACGTTGATGCAAATGACTTTATAGAACCTCAAGAGAATATGACACTATTTGATTAATGTATAAAACTTTGCTCTTTTTGTATATCTCTTAAGTAGTCTCTCTTAAACCATATACAATTTAATAGAACGTAATCGTAATCTACAATCTCAACAGCCACAACGCGGGCAAAAGAGATTCCTTGTCTCTGTCACTGAGATTGTGCATCTCGACGTTTGTGCCGAACGGACATAATACTGTAATCAGACGCTGCGGAATTGTTTTGAATTTGATTTCCATTACAGCTGTAGAAACCGATGTAAGAAATTACTTTCCGTGGATAAACATGTCAATATAAATGTTCTATTTCAAAAGACGTTTTTTTCCTTTACGTTGCTTTCACTATGGTTTTTTGTGATTGAATATGTAATAATCCACTCACATTTACAACATCAGATTTCAGATTTTCCTTCTTTTTCTCTTGTCCTATTACGTAAGATAAAAGTACCGTTCATGATTTCCCCAATTTCAATTTTTTATTATTCCATTAGTATTTTAATTCTGTCAAAGTTGTCAACTGTTAGTTGATTGAGAGAACAGGGACACAATTTAATAGAATATCGGAGATATGTA
This sequence comes from Gigantidas platifrons, assembly GCA_002080005.1. Lineage (NCBI taxonomy): Eukaryota > Metazoa > Mollusca > Bivalvia > Mytilida > Modiolidae > Gigantidas > Gigantidas platifrons. The sequence continues at coordinate 389,750 of MJUT01023287.1, forward strand.
TTGTGTTTATTGCATCATATTCTGACAATACAGGCAGATGGCAACAAGACTACGATTAATAAATATACTACAAGTAGGTACTAGTATAGAAACAGTCATAAATAACGAGCAAGGCAAATTGCTTCAAGTTTGATACTGGAAATATCTAACGATTTCTAACTTTCATTTCAAACCAAACAAAATCAAGATTGATATGAAAAATTGTCTTACCATCATTTTATTACTGCAATATTAGGAACCAGTTCATTGTAGTAATTGGGATGTGTTTTTGTTTTTGCTTTGTTTCCTTTTTTTCTTTTCATTTTAATTCATTAAAGGGCTATCAATGTGTTTATGAATATCACATCTAGGTCAAATCCACTGTAGCCTAATTGAGTCTTTTTTTTCTTTTATAAAAACTTGTATTTTTCAGCGGACAGATATCATGGATTTTTATATAGAAGATTAGGAGATACAAAGGCTGTACCAATATATGATCTAGATGGCTGGATAGCAGGAATACAAGCAATGGTAAGTAATGATAGACTTATCTGTTGATATAGACAATTGAATAATTGGAATATAAGTACTTGTATAAGCAATGATAGACTTATCTGTACATAATAAATGATCTTGGATGGTTCAGCAATGATAGAATACAAGCTATGTAGTAATAGAATATATTTATGATCTTGGATGGTTCAGCAATGATAGAATACAAGCTATGTAGTAATAGAATATAATTTTGCATTTTCAAATGTGAAATTTTCTGAGTAGCCTAAAATGAAATTACCCTGTATTACTAGTCAGTCAATATTTGTGAACTCTAACTTGGAAGTACCCCCCCCCCTCTTTTTCCAACCCCCAATACTTGGTTGAGCATTCTCTAAACTAGACTGGCCAAAGTTAACAATGTTCATCTTCAGTCATTATTCTATTAAAATGGCCTTATAGTTATAAAAAAAAAATTGAGTACAAGTTTTTTTTTAATTCAGACTCCAAAATCGTCCAATCAGAGCACAATATTTATTGATATGACGTTCTGATTGGATTTTATTGGAATACAAGTAATGAACTTGAAAGTTTTATGACGGTGCAGCACTCTTGTCTGGCAATATGTATTGGCACTAGTATACCAGTGTTACTAAGATACAGCGAGAAAATTATTTGCAAGTACCGGTAACGATTTCTGAAAGGGATTTACTGCTATCAAACAAAATTCAAGAAGTTTTCCAGCTGGCAATGATATTTTCCATGCACATAACAAAAGTTTGTAAAATTGTTATGAGTCTTACACCTTAAAATTATGATTCTTTTTTTAGATCTTGAGATATTTTTCAATAATCGATTTTAATCTCAAGCATCAAGACAGAAACAGATATACAACAATGTTAAGCATTACAGTAGATAAATTTAGAGATTATATTTTTCAGACTCTTTGAAATTTAAGTAGCTAATTGTTATTGAACACTCTGTATATATATTCTCTTTGATTTTTTTTTCTGCCATTATTGGAGAGAGACAGATAAAATATTTATAAATATTTTATTAACCCCTATTTTGCAAACCCATCATCTGTGGTCGTAAACGTCAATGGTGAAATAATTACTTAGATCATCATGTGTGGAATTAATATAATCAACGATTAACTATTTGTCGTTTTTATACAATTTCTATCAATTCTGGGAAATTTCCTTACTTTATTAGACAAATATTTCTTTATTAGTCACAATGCAATACTATTTTTTTTGCCGTCTGCAACGAGAGAGTTCTAACAAATTCTCTGTGATTCTGTGCATCAACACAAAAAAAGGTCCATAAAATACCAGAAGATCTAATTTACCAGAAACCGTAAACAAATATCGATAACAATTTCAGCTGTAAAAAGAAACAAAAAAACATCTTAAAGAATTAACTTTGTGCAATGTACATTATGAGGAGAGGAAAAAAAATTGTAAAAAGAGTCCGATTTTTCACAGAATTCTGTTTAATATTTGATATGCACTTCAACACAGCCATTACGAAAATTTATTTGGAAAACCGATAATATAACAGAAAGAAATCCATAAACGGGATAAAAACGGTTGGAATTTTATAGCGATTTTTGAGTTCCCTTTTAATTTCACCACGTTTATCTAATAGCCTGTTTCTATAAAATATAAATGGCAACAAAGATATTAGGGCAGTAATATTTTCAATTCTTCCGTAAAGTGTTAAGTCATAATTTATCATTCAAAAACTTTCTCAATAACCATAACATTCTAAATATGATATAACTTAAAATGGAAATTTCTCCGTCCCTCTTGGGAAATTACCAGTTAATTAATATTCAATTTCCGATATGTATTTTTGAGATGCTAATGTGTGTTAAAAGAACACAATAAAACTCTTAATTACAATTATACTTAGTACAACATGTACTCTGTAACCTACAAGTGTTATTTGTATAATAATACTAGCAAATCTATTGAGAGATGTATACACTTCAGATGACATAAGTATTCGTCACATTCAATTTTTCCTGATATACCAGTATTTACATATACATGTACTTTAATTTACAATTTAACAATTTTCCCCAATATACCAGTATTAATATATATTAATTTACAATTCTACAAAAGTGGTTTCTTTTAAATTTGATTTTGATAAAGTTATTATTGCAATTTTTGGACAAGCACAGCTGTTAAAGTAAGCTCCTTGTTCTGTATAACCAAGACCCCCACCCCCCCAAAAAAAAGGAAAAACTTGAAAAGGGGGGGGGGAAGGGTTACGGTTATGGTTATTAACAAATTAGTGTGAAGTAGTCTTACAAATACTGTCATCATTATGCCAGACAGACGTTACCAATACGGACAAAAACAACCACAGTGTGTATCATTCTATAGTGAAATAGATGGGTTACTGGTTTGGTTTATGGTGTTTTATGCCACTTTCAACAATATTTCAGTTTATCGTGGCAGTCAGTTTTATTGGTGTAGGTTAAGTTTGATGATATCAGAAGGTTAATCAGAAGCCATAACTCTAAAAGGTTTTGCCTACCTACCTCCCTACTCTATTTTTTTAAAGCATGTTTGTGGGAACACAGATTTTATTTTTCCTTGGCCTTAATTATCTGCTTGAAAATGTGTCAATCAAATAATACATGTACTTGTATCAGGATAATGGGGCTGTTCAATGCCAATTTCAACACTATTTCAATTATATCTTGGCAAATACATGTAGTTATATCAGTGGACATACACAGAGTACCCAGATACAACCATTGACTGACCTGTAGCAAATCACTTAAACATTTTATCACATGTGGTATCTCAGCAGATGGGTGAGAATTGAGCTTTAGTAGAGATGGCCATTGATCACACAAGTAGATGTATAAAAATGACCAAATGTTTTGTACTATAGGTTAGAAGCCATGTCATATGCTCAAGCAATACAACAATGATCAGATAGCCAAAACAAAGGATTTCTGATACATTGAGATAGAAAAAAAATACTACTAAATTGTCCCCCTCAAGAGAGACCATCCCTTTAATAAAGCCACTTTTTCGTTGTACATGGGGTGTCCTTATAAGAGAGGGACTACTGTATACCTATTTAACACATAGTTGCCAACCTCCAGCAATGAGAAATCATGTCATGATATGACGTGAGATGCCAAAAAGCATGTAAAAACGTGTGACGAGATTTTTTAACTGTAATCATATAATTTGATGATTTTGTGTTGTCTTTATTCCATTATCCACGTATCTTTTGTTTTTTCATCAATTAAAGTCTTTCAAGTAAAACAAATTATTACTGTAAACTTTTATTATACTGTACAGTTGCCTTTTTGGCTGATTGCAATACCTCAGCACTTGGTGCACATTCATAACAATGGTGATTTTGATTAAATTTGCATGATAGCATTGAGCAAAGTGTATCATTCTTCAATTCAGATCTAAATTCAGTATGAATATTTTTAACAATTGAGAATGCTCTTTCACAATCAGCATTACTGTTAGGTAGAACTAAAAGGGCTTAAGCCAGTTTTGACAATACATTGAATCGTTTTCTGTCTTTAAAAAATGTCCTGTCTTTGAAATTTCATTAACCTTTATATCACCCAAGCCTACGGTCGTCTCGGCACGTGACTAAAGTTCACCTGTTACAAAAGTTTCTAGATCCCCAAAAGCACGCTTTGATCCATAATATATTACCAATATGTGGAAACCTTTCTAGATTCTCATTCACGTGAAAAATGTGTATACAAAGAAATGTGTATCCACTTTAATTAAAGGTAAACAAGTTTCAAGTGATTCTGGGTTTTAGCATGTCTGATTACATCACTTTTGGCAGAAGATCCAATGTAAATATGTGAGTTAGAAAGGGTGCAAAACGCATTGCTCGGCACTCGATCGCTTCCTTTTAGTTGTATCCACTTAAACTCTGATTCCCAATCTTTCACATCTTTTTGATAGGTACAGAAATATCAGATGGAGAAATCCAGAGGATCGCGGTACAGCTAAAAACCGGAAATTTATTTTTATGAAAATGTGTGTAATCGCGTGTGAAGTCTTGGAAAGCATGTACCCGGCGTGTGAAGAAAACAGCGCGTGTAAACAGGCAAAAAAGCGTGCATTACACGCGAAAAGCGTGTGAGTTGGCAACTATGATTTAACATTAAAATAAAACAATGCAAAAACAAATGACAAAGTAAAAAAACTTAAAATTGGTAAATTTTGTTTTCCTCTCATTATTTAGTATTTAACAACTTCATATTAAGTTTTTGTAAATAAGAATTTAGAGGTTTGTAAGAGGAGAGGTTCATATATGTTTTTTTCCAGTAGGTTAACAGTATAACTTCTCATTTTCAGAAGATTACAAACAAAAGCCCAACATGTTACACATTCATCCATTAATGTAAAGACAAGCTATTTATGTAATATGGTTTCCATCATTCACATTTCTGTGGTTGTATGAAAAAAACAAAAAAACAACCCAAAAATGTGAAATAAACGGAACAAAGAAACAATTTTAATGTTCTAATGTTTTGCTCATTTAAATGAAAGAATTTTGACAGAATGTTGGGAAATTGTGTTGATTCACTGTCAAAATGTCACGTTAGTCTTACGTCCCTAGGAGAAGGGAATGCTTTAAAGATCACCGATCACTTTCGTCTAAATGCATTTTTGCATCCATTAAACTAATTATTAAAAATAGCTCAGTGGCACAAAACCAAAAAAGAGGATGCTTGGGGACATTTTAATGCGAAATTTCTCGTGAAACATTCACGCCATTAGACCATTGTCACTGAATAAAAAGAAACCAGCACAAATCGCTAGCTTTCAAAAATAATCAAAACCACATCATTATGTTTCTCCGACTCTTGACAAAATTCTGTCCACAATTACAATTTCTTGTTTAACGTGATAATGTGACCCTTGATACCAAAGTTTTGTCCACTTTTCACTGCATGATGAATTCTTGACCATTATGAACCAAACTACAGGGACTTCCATTAATAGCCTGGCATCTGCAGATAATCAAATAAACTCTCACAAAACTTGCAAAAACATAAATCTTGCATTATAAGTTCATTTATCTCTCAATCTCATCTGAACTGATCATTTTGTTCTCATAAATTACCATAATCTTCTAGATAAATGACAAGGTCCTACTTAGATATTAAAGCTTGAAAAAATAACACATCATTTTTCTTTTGATAGGTCAAATTTTATGTCTGATTTACCCATAATGCATAAATTTTATGTCTGATTCTACCCATAATGCATCAATTTTAATTTTATTGTCCATTTTACTGAAGATAAAAAGCTAAATCAACAAGATCATTATTATTTGATATGTCTAAATTCATGTCCATTTTTATCCCACATTTTGACAATTAATAGTATTTTATTGGTTTTTAATTAAATCAGGTCATATTGATTTGAGAATAAGTCACTGAGATAAAGAAAAATTTATTGGTGAAAAAACCATGTTCCATTGCTCATAAAATACAGTCTGATTAAAAAATGTACCTTCTCAAATAAAAATTCTAAATTTAGAAAGTTTCGCAAGTTATCTGCAAGATAATAATAATCTTTACTGCAAATAAAACCCTTGCGGGCAAAGCAATACAATACAATGCAACATTACAAAACATATATACATGAAGAACATAAAGAAAATGTCATATATTCATAATTAAAGTTATACATTGACCAATATGAACCTCATTTTCGCAATTCTAATGATTTCTTTATATATAGTCAACAACACTGTGCAAAAATTCTTAATCAGGAATTAATATAATTTTTACTTGGGGAAAAAGAGTCCAGTTGGTCGAAATTAGCATGTTACTTTTTAATATTATTTATTAAAACATTTCTAAGATTGCAAACTATTATACACTGATTTTTGAAAAGTTTGGATTGTTTCGTTCAGAGTTGCATTCAAAGCATTTTTGTTCCATCCTGTTAAAGCTTTGGGCAAATCAACACAGAGGAAACCATTTTGAACAATGACAACAGGAAATAGCACTGCATCATTGTGTGTAACCTTAAAATTTACAAATATAGAAATAATGTCAGGCATTTTGTGACAAAAAAATGTTAAACAGAATATTTCCAACGTTAAATCAACACTTTAATGCCTTTGAGCAAGCCAGCCATTGCCTTTATCTCGACAGAAGATAATAAACAGGAATATAGCATTGTAACTACTAGTTCTGACTAGGAAGGCATTGTCATATAACAAGCGATTTTGCTAAAAGCGGCTTTTAATTAAAAGAGATATAATATAAAAAACTATCCCAATTGATTGATTTTCTCGCTGTATGTTTAATCTTTTTGTTCTGATATAGATAATGCAGACGGTCTTTGAAATATGGGATTCATCTAATTAAATATCAGAATATACCTAACCGTGTTTTTTGCCTATGGCTTCGGCTTCGACATTTTAATTTTATCAAGTGCAGACATACATGTACTGTACTTTAATAAAAAAATAAAATAAAAAATATGGAAAATTCAATTAATTAAATGTACACTCCTTGGATCTATTGATAAAAGACAGGATTTTCAAGTATTTAGATAGAAAAAAATAGAACAGCCAATTCAAAGAACATGAATCCTGATAATCTATTGTCTGTTTATTTTTAATATAAAAAAAATCTTTCTAGAAAAACTTGCAGACGGCAGACTTCTTTGAATAAAAGAAGATATTTATTTTTGCTTTAGAATTATGTTGTCAGAAGTATAATAATTGGGACAGATAAGTTCTGAGATGACATATTAGTTTTGATATATTTATTACAATGTAAAAGAAGTTTATTGATATATAATGAAATTGGCTAGCCATATTCTTGAGCAACAATTGAATGAAGGCCGACATCTTGAACATTTCTCACTAATACAGCAACATTATTTCATTTAAAATAAACAAATGAAGGCCGACATCTTGAAGATTTCTCATTTGCAGCGACATTATACAAAAATTACATCTCTATATGTATATATTTTTGTATACTGTATGTAATTTTTCTTGTAATAGATAACACATATGTCACTATTACACTTATTAGAATGACATTCCTCGTTACTATTTCACTATAGAGGGCCCGTCGTGGCCGTGATCGTATGGTAGTATGGATTTACAACTACCTATGCAATCAGTGCCTATCACCACTGATGTTGTGCGTTAGAATCTTGATCAGGGCGATGTTTACAACATTATGTGATAAACTTTGTCAGTGACTTGCGACAGGTCAATGGTTTTCTCCGGGTCCTCCGGTTTCCTCCACCATTAAAACTGACCGCCACGATATAACTGAAATATTGTTGAAAGTGGCGTAAAACACCATAAACCAAACCAATAAACCATCTATTTCACTATAGAATGACTGTGGTTGCTTTTGTCTGTATTGGTAACCTCTGTCTGGCATAATGATGACAGTATTTGTAAGACTTAGTACTTCACACTAATTTGTTTTCTTGTTGATAACCTCAAATATAGGAAATACAATTCTATACACCAAACAAGATGAACTGTGAGCTAATGCTCACTTATGATACCCCGCTCTTTGGCAAACAGGAAGTAGGAATGTGACGGGTCTAAAAACGTTTCCCACGATATGGGATACCTATATGAAGCTTGTGACCAAATATAAGATTTTTGCCATCAATAGTTGCTGAGAAAAATGTGGTGAAAAATATCTTGGGATGGACGGAAGGACGGACAGACGGACAGAGGTAAAACAGTATACCCCCTCCGGTGTAGCTGGTGTATAATAAAACAGTATACCCCCCTCCTCCGGTGGAGTGGGGGTATAATAACATCAAAAACGATAAAGATGCCAAGATGTAGTGATTATCAGCAGTAGTGAGGAAAACCCCTCAACCACAGACTTGGGGCCATTTCACACTCATTTTAGGGTATGAGTTATCTTGAAGACCCTACTGTGACTGTGAAATGTTGAACAGCAATAAAGGCACTGTTCCTTAACTTTAATTTGTGTTTAAGCCAAAGTTGAATTGACTCTCATGTTCATTTACATCCATAACTTTTCTTACTAATAGCTAAATCAGCTTGTATGTATCATAGAAAAGTACATACATGAGAGAGAGAAAATCATAGAAAAGTACATACATGAGAGAGAGAAAGAGAAAGAATAATAAAGCAGATATCAAATTAGTGCGCATGACATGTTTCTGGTATAACCTTCATTAGGACGCTCAATGCCAAAAATATCATACCAAACAGACAAAATAAGCCGTCATTTTAATGTGACTTATCTTATCCTGAGTTGAAATGCACCATTAGTTAAGTAGATACGAAAAAAACAGTGTTTTAAAACATCTACCGAATGTACTCATTCTTAAATCATTTTATCATTTTCACATGAAGAATTTGAATTTCCCTACATGCTTTTACAAATGTCACATTCCATGGAAGAAATTGAAAAAGTAAATTGTCAGGTCATGGATTCGATACTTTTCTATTAAGCAACTGCAGAGAGGTTTATAAATATCAAATCCCTTCTCTCAATAATTAGCCGAGAGAGAGATTGATAATTTAATGAAGCTTACTAATGAAGATCTGTTGCATGCAAACCTAAAACAATCATTTGACATTAAAAAAATGCCAAAAAGTTCTGTTTTCAAACAAAAGTGGCAATTTCTACAATTGATTTCTAAATTAACATTCGGCAGATAATGACAGAATTATACAACTGTTTGTTGAGAGTACGAAAATGAAATGAAAATGAAATGAAAACCAATTGATGATAGAATTTGTTCATTTTAAAATCCTTAAATGTTGTTTATTGAATTTACACCATAATTTAACTAGCTGTAATGAATTTTTTAACACTATGAAGGAATTCCTTTAAGAATTTGACATTTAGATATTATTTAGTACTGGTGGAAGTCTATTTATAAACATCATGACATAATGTTTTGAGACAGAAGAAAAAGATCCTTTCAAAGTAATCAGTTTAGAGTTTTTTCCATCTTACATGTGTACAGATCTTCTCATTAAGGAAAGCTTGATGATATCAAAGGGGAGGGCCCGGGTGGCTCAATGGGTTAGGTAGTTGGATTACCTCACAACTCTTACAAGCCTATCACCAATATGGCATGGGTTCATGCCCGGCTTTGTAAATTACAAAAAAGGGTGCACTCGACTCACAGCCGCAAGTGATAAAGTTTACCAGTTGCTTGCCCATGGTCGGTGGTTCCCTCCGGGTAATCCAGCTTCTTCCACCACTAAAACTGGTCGTAATGATATAGCTGAAATTTTGCTGAAAGTGGCGTTAAACACCCAAAAAACATCAAATCAAAGGGGTAATCAGAAGTGTAAAGTAAAGAAGAACAAATCATGCAATGGCCAAAAGAAAAAGGACAAAAAGACAATTGATACTGAGCACCATGATACCAACAAAAAATGGGAATGAGGTCATTTGCTTGAGAAAAGTAGGCATTTCCTGCTCCACTAGTGCCACCTTTTGTGCTACTCTTAAACAGCATGTATGTCATCTGATATGGAAATCGTGCTGGACATCAGTATAGACAAATAAATACTAATAACATAAATCCCCTACCAAACAAATGGGATTAAAGACCAACCGAACATCATTTTTTACATAAAAATCATATAGCCATAGGACATCATAATTTGTGTAATGGACTGCTACTAAATTTTCCCTTCATCACATGGCACTAGTCTTTCACTTTTCCTCTCCGTAAGAGGTGGCTTTACGAAAATGAACTGAAGGAGATACTGTTATAAAAGAAGTATAACTTTAATTCTGTAACCCCTCAGTGACCACACATACGATATTTATATAACAAGTCAAGTAGTGAAGTACTCCAAGCTGGTATGGTCAGATACTGAGATTACTCCATTCAAAATTTTTTTTTTTTAATTTCTTCCTTTTGTCATCTTTTTCTATCAAATAAAAATTATTTTTTCTTTATTTCTTCCTTTTGTCATCTTTTTCTATCAAATTGATCACAATCAATAACTGTATTGAATAAAATAAAGCAAAAAATAAGAACACATGCTTGCCGAGGAAGCTTCCCAAGGAAGCATACAGAGAAGGGACAATTAGTCAATATTATAATGAACTAAATAGATAACATAGAGTTAATATTTGGGATCACTCTCTCTCTCACATTTAATTCTGTAATTAAAGAAATTATTCAGAGCAAAGTTTCGACAAGAAATATTTCTAGCGTCACTATTTAAAGGGACCAATAGGATGAATCAGAACTGACATGAAAATATAAGCGTTGTTCATTTTAATTGCAAGTTTCAGTATTTTCTATAAAAGCTGGAAAAAAAAGTCAATATCATAGCGCCAATAAGCTGCCTCCGTTACCGATAACATGATTTAAAGTGAGAGGTTCAAACTATCAAAAACTTAATATCAATGTTTGCGAGGTTTTTTACTTCCTGGATCAATTAATTTTCACTTTCCAATTTTTGTACTGGTTCATGTTAAATAATTGAAAATAAATTATATTTCAAAGTATTGAACATAAATATAGATAGATATTCTAACATGTACATTCACATTTAAAAGCAATTATTGACAACATTTGTTTAGATTTTACTTTCAAGTTTCATACTAGCCATGAAATTTACACATATAAATATAAAGCAACCATGTACTAGAGCTATTCAAGCTAGTCAGCTTAAAATGGAAGAATAATACAAAATTACTACCAACGAGTTTGTTAATGTGTTTGTAAGTGTGAGTATCTGTCTGTCTGTCAGTCTCTAGGTGTTTCTGTCTGTCAGGCTATCAGATTGTCTGTCAGTGTCTGTATGTCAATGTGTCTGTCCGTTAGTGTGTCTGACCATCAACTAGTGCATTATTTTGAGTTTTGATCACTGGTTTATATAGAAAATTCAATTCAAATATTTTCCAAAACTAGATGTGTCGGAACGACATGAATGTCCCCGCCGTGAATATTAAGGAGGCTCGTTCAACCGGAATGAATTTCAAAGTTGATCTGTAACTTATGATTATACACTCTCATACCAAAATTCAAGTCAATATCTCAAATCATAGAGAAAAAGAGTGGTGACAACTAAATATTTGAACAAATTTCAAAGCCCAACGGCCGCAAGTTGGCCAAAACTCATTCAACCGGAACAAATTTCAAAGTTGATCTGTAACTTACGATTATACACTCTCATACCAAATATCAAGTCAATATCTCAAAGCATAGCGAAAAAAAAGTGTGACAACTGTTTTATTTCGGAATTACAGACATGGGTAACACTATATATCCCAGCCACTTAGTGGCGGGAACATAAAAATATCAAAGAAACGTTTTGAGATGCATGTAACCTTCCACTGGCAAGATGAACACTTCAATTTACTATATACTATGTGATATAAACAGTACATACAAATGTTGTTTTATACTTGGGCTATTACAGAAATGGTAGATCATGAAGTGGACAAGATAGGTTTTTGTACAACATGTTTCTTTTACAAGAATATAAGTCTTTAGGGATTAACATGTTAACTTTGATAAGGAAATGTTTGTCCTGAATCATAAACGTATCACATGGTTTACAACTTCTTACATGAAATATCAATTTATTCTAATTGGTGACAACTTGATAAAAGGTTGTTTTTTTTTTATTAATACTGAGATCTGATAATCTTCAAGTTTTAAGATATTCCTGTCAATTTTAACAATAAATTCAAATTAAATTTGGATTAATTTTGATCTTATATATAACTGACTACCATAGCTTTTTACTTTCTTCAAATATCAATAATGAGTTATCTAAACAAAGAAGTATCAGTGATGATTTTTCTGGGGTTAGGGTTGTGGTGTTTAATGCCACTTTCAACAATATTTCAGTTATATCGTGGCAGTCATTTTTATTGTTGGAGGAAACCGCAGTACCCAGAGAAAACCACTTACCTGCCGCAATACACTAACAAACTTCATCACATAATGTCATATCGAATACACCTCGTCTGAGCGGTGATTTTTTTTGTCCTAAGAGTAATAGTCTTTAAGCAACAGATTCTACCCTCTTTAAAAGCTAGTGGTCAGTTAACTACGAGCATTCTCTGATCCTTCAATTGTACCATCCATGTTTATGTTTTAATTCATTTTTGTGATAGTATGTGGTCTTCATGAGAAGAAGGGGATTTGCATATGTGTTTTTCTCATTTGTTTTTATCTGTATTGCTGTTGGCGATCCAATTACAGTATCAAGAGGGAATGGTTGGGATCACATTGATCAGTTTAACCCTGCCACATATTTGTGTCTGTCCCAAGCCAGAACATGGATTTCCAATGCCATGCATATGTTGTGGTCTTTTTTGTGTGTGTTTAATAGTTTGAGGTGAGAGGTGGTGCTTGTCCCAAGCCAGGACCTGGATTTCCAATGCCATATGTAATGATTTTTTTTCATGTTCAATGATTAGAAGCAAGAGGTGGTTGTTGATATTGGTGGAATTGTTGATCGTCACTGTTTAAACTTTCTTTTCATAATGATAATATTTTTGATAAATAAAAGAAATTAATTTGAGGTGGCAGGTTTTAATTTAATCTAGGCACAATGACAAATTTGTAGCATTTACGTATTAACACTCTAGATTTGTTGACTGAAGGATTAGGGTGGATTATCTGTTTAATATTGTTGATTCAAGAATTCAATATTTATGTAAAATTCCAATTTATAATGACATACTGCAGGATATAGGGATTTGGTTTTTTTTTTCATGTCAGATAATACTTTTGATTACTTTTACCACTGTCAATAAAAAATGGATCAAATTGTGTGGTGTCCCAACCCAGAACAGACATACTGCAGGATATAGGGATTTGTATTTTTTTTTCAAGTCAGATAATACTTTTGATTACTTTTCCCCCACTGTCAATAAAAAATGGATCAAAATATTATTTCTAGAACTTAGTTGGAATTTTATAATAAATTTTGCAACTATAAAAAGGTAGAATATTATTACCTAATTTTATCCAACTTGAAATTAAAATTTTCTGGTCCGAACAAAGTTTGACTGGTCTTGGACCGGAGGACCGGTGCTCATCGTGAGGACTGGTTATAACCTACAATCACATTTTTTTTTCACCAAGAGTAAAACGGTGGAATTACCAAAATTTATCAAACATATAATCCATGATAAGATAATAAGAGATACTTATTTTTAACCAAGAGTATCAAGTTTTACAATAAACAATGATAATATGTGTACTTCACATCTGGAAATGAAATTTTATTGATGTCATGAAACACAACATTCATCCCTGAGTCCAGTTGAAATGTATAGCATTACAGCATTCAATATTACTAAAAAAAAAAATTTATATTGAAAAACACATTTTTTTCACAATGGTGATCCCATTTCATTATTAATTCCATAACAGATATGACCATACATGGATGTATTTATAGGTTTACTGTGTATCGAGGGTGCCATTAGCCTAAAGGATGACAGTTCCCTGATGTTAGACAAATCATTCGGTGACCTTTTTACTGATATTTACACGATCCATTGCCAGAAAAATCCATTTTTCAATTGTCACATTCTATCAATTCTTACATTTAATCAGCATTATACTAATTGCTATTGAATTCAATTTTTATTTCAAATTTCTGTGATTTTATTATTTTTTACCAATATCGCAATTAACGGAAATTAGCATGTAATTGTTGTTTTGTTGACAAGTTTGCAAAGAAAATATTATTCAATTATTATAGGGGCCGTCATGTCCGTGATCATATGGAATCAGTGCCTATTAGTATTACCACTGATGTTGTGAGTTCGAATCTCGATCAGGGCGAGGTTTACAATATTATGTGTTTGTAAGTGACTTGCGACACGTCAGTAGTTTTCTCCAGGTCCTCCGGTATCCTCCACCAATAAAACTTACTGCCATGATATAACTGAAATATTGTTGAAAGCGGCATTAAACACCATCAAACAAACAAACATTTATTATATCTAAACTTGTACCCAAAAGTTCATCACAAAACCTTTCATTAATATGGCCTCTGTGACATACCTTATTTATTTATTTATTTATTTATTTATTTTATTTCAGATTCCAGGTTACATGAAAGGTTTTAATTACAGAAATGAAACAATAAGTTTACCACCATATGAAATAATGCCTCCTGTCTTAGAAGGTTATGACCCCCATGAGTCTGCTGGGAATTTCTATACAATAACAGGTGAGTGGATTCCTTTACAGGAGTTTTGGTTAGTGTTATGGTGTTTAACACCACTTTCAACAATATTTCAGTTATATCGTGGCGGTCACTTTTATTGGTGGAGGAAACCGAGGTACCCGCAGAAAACAACTGACCTGCCGCAAGTAAATGACAAACTTTATCATATAATGTTGTATCGAGCACACCTCGACTGAGTGGGATTTGAACTCACACAATCACTTTATATATCCAATCAGTTTGCTTAAGTTTTGTGCAAACATAAAATTTAATTCAGGAATAATTATATTGATAAAAAATTTCACCATAATTCAAACTTGGGTACCATAATTGGTTGCATATAGTACGCATGGTTCTTGGTACTCTAAGTAGTGCATGTTATACACAGCATCTGAGCATTGTTTTCCTGGATAATTCAAAGTTTTACATATTATCCCCTGCTTAAATACTGCATTAATTTGATGTGAAATTGGTCAGACACAATTTTTGACTTTGGCAGTATGATCCTGATAGTGACTTAAATAAAACTTATATATCGGAAACGTCCCCAATTCCTTTTTTGTGTGTCTGTACCAAGTCTTGCTGCAAACAAACAATACCTATGGTATCACATTCAATGTTCTCCCCTATGGCAAATATGATTTAAGCAGAAAGTTCTAAACCCAAATGTTTGATTCATCTTAATCTATATTGTTGCATAAAATATTTATCTAACAAAATTGTGTATATTTTTGCAGCATATTTCAAACATCCCAAATTAGTGTGTAATCCGATAGCTAAACATCACATACAGCCAGGAAAAGGACTTTATATACAGACAGGGTATAATCCAGCAAGGCATCACATATCAATTCCATTAGAATCAAAAGGACTTAGCCCAGTGTGGGTTCAAGGGACCTGTGTTCCACGAATGGGTAAGTCTAGAATATTTTTAAATAGATGGAGCCCCCCCCCCCACCCCTCAGTGTTGAGGCCAAGGAAAAATGCATCAGTGTTTCTGCTAGCATTCTTGAAAAAAAAAGTAGGTAGGTAGGTCACCAAAACACTAAAACATGTTTCTTTCTTCAATTTTTACCTCTAGGTTATACCAAACAAGGATTTGCTTTTTAACCATGGTTGTCCAAAATTGGCAATAAAACGCCAGGGTAGGCACTAAAAATTAGGGTCTGTAGGGTTGGCGGAAAAACAAGTATTTTTTCTCTAATGGGAATTCATGGCTTGTTGGTAAATTTCAAGCTAAATTACTTTTTTTTTATTGAAATTTTTTTTTAAAATGGGTATGCTGCTTCTCATAATATATCACATCAATTAATTCTTGTACTGAAATTAGTTACAATTTGTTTCAATATCCCGACCTAATATTTAGTTGTTCAGTTTGATAAATCAAGTTCTCCAATTTGTAAAATCTAAAAACATTTTGCATTCACGATCAGTAACCTTGAAAAAACAATGAAATAAAAAATACTGATGAGTATAATCCTGTAGATTCCTGAGATAATATTTCATTTTCACATTAAGCAATCTTAAGACTGAATTATCAAAAATAGAATAATTAGTATGTCTGTGGTAGCTGACAGTCTTTTGTTCTCCGTGAAAATTTAAAGGCCATTAAGGAAAAGAACATTTATTTTCATTTCAAAGTAATTTGGGTACATCACAAGTTTTTCTTTCTAAGAAAAAAAAACCATAATGATTCTCCAATAGAGGTCATGGTTAAAACAAACATGGCTGCCATTCACCCAATCATCCATCCATTTACTTAATTGCAACAAAAAAATCCTTTTAAAGTCTTACTAATATGTCATATTTGGATAAACTTGACGTTGAATGGTAAAATGCTAATTTAATATCTATATTACAATGAGAAAATGTATTAGCTGCAGTGCAGAAAATGAATATCAAAATCACCATAGGAGTTCACCAGGGGTGCCCATTATTTCCTTTGTTATTTGATAATTATAATTATATTGACTTTCTACAAGCTTGCTCCCAGTATTGTACAACTGAAAAATGGATTTACCTGTAATACCTTGTAAAAGGCACAAGTATAGAAACCTAATGAGTTTTAAAAATAACCCATGTGAAAGGACAGAAATTGAAGTGATTAGTGTACGGTTATGATAGAAAAAATGCAGTGGGGCATTGCATGAATCAATTGCATTGACATAAAATAACTTGATGAAGTTTTTAATAAATTGATTGACATCTGCAGAACATCTTATACAAAAGAAACTACAATAATCAAAGGTATTTTGATATAAAAATAGTCTTTTAAGTCAAGGTTTAAGCAGACATTGTATCTTTATGGATTGGATTTATAATTTAATGAAGGGTAAATTGGAAAGAATTTCACACAAATTGAATCGAATTCTAAAATTTAGGAAAGGAAAAAAAATATTGTCCATATATTCTACATGGAAAAACAGCAATCTGTTTTTTTCCTTATGCAATCTTTTTGTCATTATAAAATTTATCCTACAAAAGACCAATGTATTAAATTATTGAATTACATCTTTCCCTAAAATTGATCATCTTTATAGTAAAAGACTTACAGGATAAAATCATAACATAACACAATCCTAGTACCTTTGTATAATAAAACATGGACTCCAATTTTGCAGTTCAACAACATCATTTATCTCAATGAATAGCCCTTTGTTTTCGTCTAAATCATAAAAAAATATTCATAGACACTTTAATCAGAAGAATATTGACTGACCTTTTCATAGTGGATTGCCATTGGGTTTAATAAATTTTAACCATTAACTTTTTCATATCTGCATTTTATTAAAATTAGAAATTATTGAAAATGATATTGAACATTACAAAATATTACAATAATGCTGGGTGTAATAAACAAAAAATTTCCCTAGCAATATGTCACAATATTAATGATTATTATATTATTATATTTGTCGAAAGAATATTCATGAAATTTAGTATAAAAAGTTATATAACAAAGAAGATTAAAGTTTAATCTTCATAATAAGAAAAATCCTTTTAGATATAATGTTAAACATTTTTAACCCAAAAATGTACTGTTTCATCAAAATATTTTTTTGATCTATTAATCACTTTATTTTTTTATTTAAAAAATTGCATGTCAGTATGTAATTAAAGCAGTACAGTCATGTATGCAATTGCTTTATTCCAAATTGCATGCCACAATGTTTTCAATGTTTTAGAAAACTTTTTTTCTTCTTTCATTTCATCAATTACTTTCAACTCATGAACAAATACCAGTATATGTGCATGATAGAATATCTCAAGATTTAACTAAGAACAAAAAAAATCTTTAAAAAGCATGCACAAAATGTTCATACCACTGGTAGAAAAATCAAGCAACAAGTAAAATTTACAGGGTGGTAATTAAATTAAAAATAGCAGTAATGACACTTTATCATGAAACCGCTTTATCATGAAATTAACATGATCATTGTTGCCTTTTGATTACACTTCATTTTTAAGATATATTTAATTAACATTAGTCAGTGTCAATAACTCAAGAAGGATAATTCAGTTTTCATGATGTAATTTAAATCTTCCATAACTGATTGACAATCACAAGATAAAAAGATTTTCTAGATGTTATCTTTATAAAGAATCAAGATTTTTTAGGAATTATATTTTTTTTAATTACTAGAATTGTAGAATAATTGTGAAAAATATGCTTAATTATTTCATTATCTTTCAATTTTGAGCGTACCTGATGACGGTTATTTCCAGAAACGTGTCATGCACACTAAATTTCATATCTCTGTTTTTATCTAAACACATAATATTATAAACTTTCTTTCTTCAAATAGCATAGTTTTAAATTATTAATTGTATGGCAGTGAACGGAAAAAAATAATTGTTTATGACTAAAAAAAGACATAAACGTCATGTTAGCATTGTAAACATGTCTTTCTATTGTTAATTTTTTCAGAATAAATAAAAAGGAATCAATCTATTTCAATATTAATTCATTTTCCAAAAAAAAATTAATAATTGCAATGAAAGAGCGTGTGCCTGCTATAACGAGCTGAATAGCTAAATGACAAGATATGTCCAATGCCCAACAGCAAATTATATATCAGAGACAAACACTCAATGTCAACTAGACACTGATGAATATGAATTTTCCTTTAGATCTAATTTACAAACCGATTGGGGTGGTCACTTTACGAAAATTAATTCACAAGTTTTTCCCGAACAAAAGGTTTTATAAACGTGCCCCCAAAACACAAACTTGATGAAAAGACTACAAAAGTGATACAAATGTGTTCTATCAATGTCTTAATAACAGTTATTAGAACCGATAACACCTTAAAACGAATTAACGGGATTTCGGAACCAATCAAAAAAAAAGGCACAAGGCATCAATTACAAATCATACAGCTGGTTCACCATTATGATTTTTTTAAAGTCATCTTTTACTACGTCCGTCATACTTAGCCCCGTAAATTAATTAGCTCTATCCAATTAAGAGGGGACCATCTGCCAACTGCAATCAGCTACAATTTGAAAATCATATTCTTTCACATAATTTTTCAGCTTTGAAATTTTTTCTGCAAGTATAAGTGTTTTTTATCAGTGTGATAACATTATCAAGGGTCCTCACATCCAGAAATCATGTCAAAAATTACATGGCTTTTTTATTTATACATTTTGATAACACTTTCAAAATAATTTCATAACAAAAGGAAGAAAATGTCAAAATATTTCTGATAAAAATAAAAATAACATCTCAAATTTCGTCACAAATCATAATTTTTTGACATGCTTAAAAGCATATATGAAGATTTATCTTCCTATTCTGACAAAAAAATCCTTGCTAATACTTCATTAATAAGATTTTTATACATTTCTTTATCACCTAAGATAGCCTTTATTCTACATCACTTTTTGTTTAAAACTTTCCCATGAAATGCATGATTTTACAAGATACCATATTTGTTGAGTCAAATTCATGTTTTAAATTTTGAATCAAAGATGAGGTTTTATAACATATTTTGGTTGGTAGGTTCATTGGCTTATTGGTGTTTATCGTCACTATGGGATTTTTTCAGCTATATCATGATGACCACATTTATTGTAGGAAGGAAAGCCCAGCCAGCTAAAATGGACTGACAAGTGAAATCCCCCCCTGGAAACCTTAACACTTGAAGTGGGGATTGGGCAGCAAGGGTGTCTTCTTTCCCATCCACACTATTATTGTTACCCTTTCTAACTGTTGGCTCTACATGATCCAAGTATCAGAGTTAGGGTTATGGTGTTTAACAACATTTTCAACAATATTTCAGTAATATCGTTGCGGTCAGTTTTATTGGTGGAGGAAACGGGAGTACCCGCATAAAACTACCGACCGGTCGCAAGTCACTGACAAACTTTATCACATAATGTTATATAGAGTACACCTCGCCATGAGCGAGATTCAAACTCACAACCTCAGTGATGATAGGTGCTGATTGTAGTGTAGTGCCAACTACAATACTATCATACGATCATGACCACGACATTTAGTATCAGGAGACTATTACATGTATTTGTATACTAGATGAATAAAGCAAACAAATTATTTGTAAACTAGATGAATAAAGCAAAAAATTTATTTGCACACCTTTATTGTACAATAAAATGTAACGAATGCATGATGAATTTAATTATTTGGACTTGTAATTAAAAACTCATCATCATTAGTAATCAATATTTAATATATATTTCTGAAAACAACATTCAATAGACCACATCAATGTCCTTTAAAGATGAATAAAAAAATGGCTCAGTCATATTTTAAAAAGTCACAATAAACAATATTTCAGTTTTATATTGGAGAATACCAGCAAGAGTTTTGATCACAAAAGTAGACCTCTTTACAACAGGGAACCAGTATAATATCTTTTTAAAAAATATGGGAAAACTAATTATAACATATGGGGATATGGCTGATATAAAATTTTTGCCATATATTTGAAAGTTAATCTAGCTGTTGATAAATAAATATTGACAGTCACTATACATGGTCTCTCCAATAAATCATCAACATTACTTTGAAGTTCCCCTGTAATTAATTTAAATAATACATGACCCTAATTAGTCAAAAAAGCAATTAAATATCATCCTTAATTTTTAGCTTATCAGTAAACAGTTTTCCCCAAGGCCAAAACATGAATCCTTGATTCTGGAATTCTGTTTATATAATAATGATTTAAAGAGAATTTTCTTAAATAATCATAAATATCTCCTGTAGGTGTTTTTTTCCACATAAAAAGAATTTCAGTTATAATCTGCTGATTAAATAAGAAAAACCCAAATAATGGAGTTTATCGTAATTTACAACAATTTTTTAACTATATTGTGAGTGCCTGAATCAATTGGGGGAGGAAATTCTGGACAGTTATAACCTGCTGTCCAATAAAACCTCTGTCCATTGGTAGTTATCCTGGAAACCTTAACTTTTGAAGTAGGTATAAGGTAGCAAACCGCCTCAGTGGTGTTCGGCTTGTAGTCAGAATTCAACCTCTACTACCCCTCAGACGTAAAAAAATGTAATGCTTTGGTTCCTTACTAATAATGACCATGATCAGAGAGTTCTTGTATTACAACTATTGCACCTGAAACACTGACCTCTGTTATCATTTGTCTGGTCTACCGTCAATCTGTTTTAAGTCTTAATATGGGGGGAAATTTCATTTCATGTGTTACCTTGACCTCTGGTCAACTGGTTACGCAGTACTAATCAAATACACAACATGCATAGCAGTCCCCCTCTTATAAGGCCACTACCACCAAATGCCACCCCTCTTATGAGTATTTTTCAAGACAAAAAATTGCATCCAATGTATAATGTTTGTTCAAGAGTAAAAATATAATCAACATTAGTTGTGCAAACGATAACAATCAGATTTCAAATGCACTGAGAAAGTAAAATACTACTATATTGTTCCCCTAGAAGGGTACCATCCTTCTTATAAAGCAACTTTTTTCACAGAAGGGATGGCTTATAAAAGGGGAGACTATTCTATTAAGAAAGGGATGTAAATGAGTGTCTCATTTTGGAGAATTCTATGCTCCCTGCACATAAAATGATGACATGCAGGGGCTCCTAATGAGCAACAAAGTACCCTGAGTGGTCGTTGATAGCCCCTTGCAAGGCAATATTTTACAACTTATTTATTAATTATCTCCCTTTTAATTTGTATCAATTAAAACAAAGAAAATAGACACCTTGTCATATTCATAAAGCTTTCAAATCAAGTCTTTGATTCAAAGCTTAAATCTTTCATGACTTTATAAACTTGAGGCTTAAAATGGGATAATCTCCAAAGAAAATGTACTGCTAACATGAACATCTGAGATTCTTTGTGCCATGGTCGTCCCTTGTGTACATTAATTCCTAGCAAGAACAATAACATAGAAATCAAGGGAATATTGTTATAAAGTTCATTGGTAAATTTTTTTTTAGTATTTATTTCTTGCAATAAAATCCAGATTTGTATCACCTTTTGCATGGGAATATGACTGTTTGTAAAAGATTAAACAGTGTCTTCACAGCAATATTGCCCTCTGTAGACCAAATTAAAACTGCTAATGCTACAAAGCCAGATTATTGCTTGGGATTAGAATGTCATATGTCCTCAATATATTTTTTTTTGGTCATCATATTCTGGTGAAATGAGGAAATTTTACTAACAAGTATAACATCTTCTTTACATAGACTTGTCATTATGATGATATTAGCCATTTTCTACAAAATATAGCCAAGTAATAAACTTCAGATTACATGAAAAATCATTAAAAATTTCTCAAATTTCCCATAAAACGAGACAATATCAGATCAAAATAGATTTGTAACTCATAATTTCCTCAATTTCATATATTTTTTATTACCACGACACAATGAAAAATCTTTTTTATCATATGGAAAAAAAGTCTGCTATGATCATGATCAGATAGATGTTTTCATCTATATGTCTTCATCAATAAGTAATAAGCTTCTTTATGTCCAAGATGAGTCACATCAAGAACTACAATATCTTAAGATTTCATTATGATCAAATTTGCTTCTTATGATGACTAATTAGTCCTGGCATTTAAAATTGTCTCATATATTCAAATTTGCTGGTTTCTTATCTAATTGAGTTTACCATAGTAATATACACAATATTAAATAAAAATTCCAAGAAATTCTGATCAACTATTCAGGCTGGGTTGTGAGAAAGAGGTAGAAAGACATAAACTCTAAAATGGAAGAAAAAAATGCTTAAAGGAAAGGTAAACAAAATAGTCAAACCTGTATTAAAAGGTCACCTTGGGGGTCAAAGAAAAAGTGGCCTTATAAGACAGGTGACCCCTTAAAATCGGTTCAATTCATGTAAAATTTTCTGTGACAGGACAAGAAAAGGGTGACCTTTTAATACAGGTGACTGCTTAATAGAGGTGACAGCATGGGCAGGTTTGACTGTATTCTTTATCACAAACAAGATGTTCACCTGAGCATGTATCGCAAACTAGTTATAATACAATATATAGTTAACCTGGTTATCAGTGTTATAAAACTGTCTGATTTTTGAATTAGAAGAAGGCTAGAAACTCATTTTAGGCAATCAGCAGAATACCAAAGGAATGAAAAGTTAAATGAATTATCTTCCTGAGAATAAATATTGTTCTTTTGTTATCAAGTTAAGAATAGTCTAATGTTAAGATTTAAACAGTAATTATACCTAACCTGATAAGGGGAGATAAGCGAGAAATGTTTCCCATCATAAAAAAGATTTTCAATCACCTAATATCAATAAATTATTTAATTTCAGACCAGCAAAATTAATGAATTAATTTATTGCAAACTTCCAGAGGACAAGAGTTGGTTAAACTAATTATTCCATCTTTACAGTATAATCGTATTGTATTTAAATATTTACTTATGTCAATCATAATTTTACTCAACTGGCACGAACTGAGTCTTACTATTTAAGGCAATCCCACTCAGGCAAGTTGTACTCGATACAGCATTATGTGATAAAGTTTGTCAGTGACTTGCGATAGGTCGGTGATTTTCTCCGGGTACTCCGGTTTCCTCCACCAATAAAACTGGCTGCCACGCTATAACTGGAATATTGTTGAAAGTGGCGTTAAACACCATAAACCAAACCAAACCAATAAATCTTGATAGTGGTTTAAATTAAACTTATAGCAAACTCACAGCTTTAGTAGTAATAGGTACTGATTGTGTAGGATTAAATAGTGTCCGCCGTGAAATATTGTCCTCTGTTACAATTGTTTTCTATGATAAAGTCCGAGGACGGAATAAAGCGCAGAATGAGAGGTGACTTCTTTCGGTCTGTTGGGGATTTTTCATTTGAAAAAGATACAATCGTACACATTTTCACAGGACAATATTATGGCTTACAATTGCACAGGTAAATCAACTACCATACGATCATGACCATGACAGCCCCCTGGTCGGATATGTCCTTATATGATGCTTGTGTATTAGACACATACTTTTAAAATCAACAGCTTTTAAATGTTCCATATACATATAATGGGTTTTTGGGGGATCTGATAGCCGTTTAATGTTAAAAAATATCTCTTGTTTTTGTCGTTACTACTTTGGCTTGAGTTGTCTAATTTTCGTCCCACCTGTGGCTAGTCCTTTGTTCCTTCGTGGATGACTTTTGCTATTAAGCATTATCATTAAATCGTAATGGCCATAAATGAAGTCTTACATTCCCTATTCGTCAATTATTCGTATGAATCATGGCTTATGCAAAAATAAAAATTCATAAAAATCGAAAATATATTTGATAATATTCCTGACTAAAAAAAGTCAAAGGCATATCTTGAATATAAAATATATCTTGCATCTATAAAAGGATTATTTTCGCATTAAAAAGCTAATAGCAGAAGCAATTTTGGAGAATTAATATTTTTACTATTTATACGGTATTTGAAAAGTCAAACATATTAGATTATTCCTACATTAAAAAGGGCAATGGCATTAGCTGCAGATAATTTTTCAAGTATTTATTTCGATATTTGCCGTTTTTTTTCTTTTGATGTGTTCTTTTCAATTATGTACCCAGAGTTGAATTATTACAATACAATCATTCTAAGCCACTATTATTGTAATTTAGCAAGCGGGAAAAGCTGCCGGTAGCAATTTTCTGAATAATTTCAATAAATCCATTGTTTTTTTTACATGTAATGTATAGATCTTTAGGGAAATGATTGGCTAAAACTGTGTACCTTCTAGCAGAAATAATAAATCATTTCGTCATATGCAATAAAGCATACCGATTAAAACTTTTCAGCCATTTTGGTAGACATCATTTGAATTATTTGACGTTGTTTTCCCCTTAATGCAAATTTACATTATCTAAATGAATAAGCTGGTGGTCTACTGTTCAATTCAAATATTTCATAACTAACGGGAGGTGTCATGTTAGGTATTGATGACCCGAAGGAATCAAGAAATGTTATTCTGCATATGATACACAATGTACATCTCTGATCATCCTTATCTTGAATTAATTTCAACTTTTCATTGCAATGGATGCACAACCAAACAAAAACCATTAATTATATTAAAAAAAAATTCTTTTAATTTAAAAAAAAAATGTCCATAACTCAAATCAATATGGAAACAATACAGTTGACCCTTAAAAAAAATAATATTATACAACTTTGTCAGATCAGTTTTTTCCTTGATTAACTTGAAGTAAGAATGACAAATTCAGTACTCTGGTTTCCTCCACCAATAAAAACCACCACCACGATATAACTGAAATATTGTTGAAGGTGGTGTTAAACACCATAATCTTTACCCCAAAACACTGTCCAATGGAGAATTTCAGAATCTGATATTTTGATTAAATTTGTTACATTTGTTTTTTTCAGGTACTCATTATTTCTATAACTTGTCCAAAGATTTACCATGTGAGAAAATATACCCAGTTTTCCTAATGTACGATACAGAGGGTAAATTAGGAGCTTTTGGTTGGTCGTTTCAAGGATTTCCACTAGATCTTAGCCAATCAGATTTGTCTTGGTTTAAATTAACACCAGAAACATACCAAGTGAGTACTTCAAAATAATTAACCTCCAATAACATTGGAATTTTTTTAGCACTGTTTTTTTATTAAGAATACAAGGAAAAGAATGCCATGTTCATAACAATGTTCTGAAAAATGTTACTACAAGCCTGTTAGGATATAGCACAAAAATGTTACTACAAGCCTGTTAGGATATAGCACCAAAATGTTACTACAAGCCTGTTAGGATATAGCACCAAAATTCTTATAGAACACCAAATATTATGTTAAATACAATCTCACTTGTATATATTCAGGATATATACATGAAATAAATACATGTCCAGTTGACCGTAAAATTGATTACAAGTTCAAAGCTTAGTCAACGACTTGACCAATATTTCAGCTGCATTGTAGAGAAAGGATATTACATTTGTAATATACTGATATGTCAAATCTTATATGTTATCTACTGCTTCAATTCTTTTTAGGGAAAATAACACAATTAATGTTCAACATTATCACTCTTTTACTTTATCTATTGTTTCAGTAGGCCGTCATGGTCATGATCATATGGTAGTTGGATTTACAACTACCTATGTGATCAGTGCCTATCACCACTAAAGTTGTGAGTTCGAATCCTGCTCATGGCGAGGTTTACTCGATACAACATATGTGGTAAAGTTTGTCAGTGACTTGTGACGGGTCAGTGGTTTTCTTGGGATACTCTGGTTTCCTCCACCAATAAAACTGACCACCACGATATAACTGAAATATTGTTGAAAGTGGCATTAAATACCATAAACCCACCCACCTCATTGTTTCAACCATCAGGACTTGATAAGCACCTTCTGTCGTCCATATCTTTGAATGATAGCCAAAACATTGGATAAAGTATAGGAGCAATAATGTAAAAAAAATTGATGTTATTTTTCAAATATTCTGAAACATTTTCTCATTCTTTTATTTTCAGTTTACATTCGACACATCCCAGCTACCACCCTGTATGTTTAACAAAGATTTTCAAGTGTTTGGCATACATATCTGGTTAAAAGAACCAGACTCCGAAACAATGTTGTGCAAAATAGTTAACAAACCCGAAGACAGCTTATCCACGACGAGAAAATCACCACCAAAAGTGACATACAAGCCGGGTTATGGGAATAACAATCATGTCATAACTGCAAATAGAGATAGACACAATGTTTCAAGTCGGAACAGCTACAGTAACATTCTTATTCTTTTAACGATTTTATGTTGTTTTATTACAAAACATATTCTAAGACTTTGACCAATTTAGAAATATTTTATTGTCTATAATTAATTCATATTCTTTATAAAGGTTGTTATTAAAAAAAATCAATTTTATTTTTTTGTTTAGTAGAATGATTTAATGAAGGAGGGGGAATAACTGTGAAAGTAAAATTCTACTTCAATTTTCTTCTGGAGTGACTTCCCCTTTATAATGCAAAAGTGAAGAAGTTTTCAGTTTTACAGCATTTGAAAAAAAAGTCTGAAATGAGCCCTTTTGTCATGGAAGAGAATGTTCTTTTCTTTTCTTAGAGAAGAATAAAAGGTGTGGTAACAATAAGGTACTGGTAATACCTGGAAGAATAACTAGGTGGTTTTATTGGTTAATTCTGACTTATAAAATCAGCTGTTTTCTAAACATTCGGGTCAAATAAGTTGTATCAACAGAGATAAAAGTGCTCAATGATGAAATAAGAAGAAACTCCCTATTACAGTGTCTGAATATCTTCATTTTCTAGCTCTTTGAAGCAAGTTTGTAACATTTTATTCCAAATATTTTGCTAAAAAAAAGGAAATCTTCTGACAAGAGGAAAACTTTTATCTCTGAACCAAAATAACTGAAGTCACTGTCACCTTTTTTCTCTACCAATGGGTTAGGTTGTGTGTGCTTAACGTTATATTCAACAACATTGCAGCTATATCATGGTAAGTTAAATTGGTGGAGGAAATAGTACACGTTCTTTGAGAAAACCACTAAAATCAGCTGTAAGTCATTGACAAGACTTCATCACAGAAAAGTTGTATCAAGAACACCTTTCCATACGTAGGAATCAAACTTACAAACTTTACTTAGTGGAGATAAGTACTGTTTGCATAAGTAGATGTAAATCATATAACTTACACAGCTATGACGAGCACCTCCCTCTACTAATGTTCTCCATTTCTACTATTAATCAAATGTACAGTAGCCCCCCCTCTCCTAAGGTCATCCTTCTGCAATTAAAAAGTGGCCCGATAAGAGGAGTGGCCTATTGTAAGGCCACTCCAACCAAAGATCATCCCTTTTCTCAGGCCAGAGTTCAGATGTACTGAGAAAGTAACATACAATGTACTACTAAATTATCTCTCTTCAGAAAAGGCCACTTCTCTTTTAAGACCTTTTGTTCAAAGAAGATAGTGGGGCTACTGTTCTGTCATTTTTATCAACAAGAAAAAAAAGTCAAATTTCTAATGTTCCTGATTGAACCAATGTAAAAGTAATATAGTGAGTTTCTCAAAATGTTACATATTTCTTAATCAACTTTTTATATTTCATTTTTCTACTTCACAACTCAATTCTAGCACAAGACTTTTTTTTCTATTTCAACATTTTTTTTTTAATTTTATTTAGAAATCATTGAAGATACAATGTAGTATATCATGTTCTCATTTTCATTATTTATCATTAATTGAAAGATATATTAATTCTTATTTGTATTCTACTTCAAATAATAAATCACATTTTTTTATGCTTTAATACAAAATGGTAGCAAATTGATCAAATATTAACCGACTCCTACATAACAAATATCTCAAATTCCTGGGTACAAATTTCTGAAAATTGCAACAAAGTTTAATTATTTGTGTAACAGCCATACTAATCGTATGGATAAATGTTAGTGATTTGTTGTAGTCTTCGCGCTAATCCACTTGCCCGAAGCCCGGGACAAGAAAAAAATGGATTCCGACAAGTGAAAATTATGAAAGAATTTGTTCGAATAAAGAGAAAAATCTTCTAAATTTGGTTTTGAGCAAGTAGGTGAAAAAAATTAAGGCAAAGACTGTGATCTGTTGGACTCTCAGCCACTTCTAGAGTTTCACTTTTTTAAATATTGTACCCCCCTAAAAATATGGTCTATTATTTGAGGTATTATTACATCACATTATAAAGATACCATGGTGCTTTTTATTATATCTTCACAATTATACTTGTTGCACATTATATCATCATCATCTTCAACATGTAACATTAATAAATTTCATTGAAAAAAAAAAAGTCAAATTATCTCCCTTTGTATGAAGATTATCAGATTTTTTCCCCATAAAAACCACAAATATTGTAACATGCATTTTTCGTGAATATAGAAAAAATGTTCATTAGCATACATTTAAAGTTACATCAGTGATGTTTTTATAACTTTTATAAATTAATACTAGATTATCAACATTTTTTTTTTAAAGGGAGGTAATTTGATATTTCAATGGGAAAAACAATGTCAAATTATCTCCCTTTATATGAAGACTATTAGATATTTACCCATGTAAACCGCAAACATTAAATGATATGCATTTTAGTGAATATGAAAATAATCTTCATTAGTATACATTTAAAGTTACAACAGTGATGTGTTTTATGATAGTATAGAACTTTTTCTTCAAAAAGGGAGATAATTTGACATTCAATTAAAAATTCATGCTTTGTGTGAAGTTTTCATTCTCGTTTTGGTGCAACATTTTTTTGACATTGTTTTGTATTCCTCAAGTGCCCTCAGATGTTTGTTTGTGCTCACTTTTATAATTAATTAATTATTAAATAATTAATGGTTTCCAATCCTATGCATGTTTTCTTTCATGTAATATTATATGGTACAATATTGTATTGCCCAGTTTCAAACACATATGCATCATATTCGATCCATCATTTTCTCACTAGTTAAATTAGTGTACAGTACTATTTTCCTTAAATCTTTGGAATTTAAACATATAAAAATAAATAAGAAAATCATATATCACAAAATGCATGTGGGTTTCAAAATAGGCAATATAGAAATAAAAACAAAGTTTGAAATTCAGGTAAAAAATCTGTACATTTTTCTCTATTAATTTATTTTTATAGTAGTTTCCTTTAAATTTATTTATTATGCTTTATTGCTTTTAGCACATAATTCAGCTTCCATACATATTATAAATTTTGTTCACATAGAAAAATATCCTGAATATTCAGGCCTTTCGGTAAAGGATGGTACCAGATACTTTTACCCACCTAAAATGGTCTTTGGTACCTCCTGAATTTAAAAGGGGGTTGAATAAGATATTCATGAAAATTGATCAAATTTCAATAAAAAGTACCACCTGTAAATAGTGAAGTACTGGTAGACTTGAAAAATATTGAAAGCTCTGAATATTATAGAATTTCATTTGAATATCTTTTCTTTCTTTCATCTCTAGAATGTACCTTTCTCCTAAATTTATGTTTATATATATATATATATATATTATAAATAAATTAATTAATTTAGGGTACAAGACATTTTTACCCATCTTGTTACCATTTTTATACAGTTTGACTTGTTTTATCAATTAAAATTTGCAATGTGTTAGAAGATTTTCAAAAACTACATAAATTGCATCTTGCTTTAATACAAAAAAAAATGTTAAAAATCCCAATATTTTGCATAGCTTCTCCAGTTTCATGAGAAAATATGAAAAATTAATGTTCATTTCATATCAGAGTGGAAATATACATATCATTATTGATCAAAACTTAATTATGAATACTTTTTCCATTAAGCATCACTTTCAAACATCTTTTTTCTTCCGTTTCCATCAAGCCTCACTTTCAAAAACTTTTTTTCACTGGTTCAAACCTGACCTATCAACACAGATAATGCTTTAATAATATTTGATTGGTCACATATTTTGATGTTGTCAATTGATTGGTTAACCAATTAAATAATGGCTTTTTAAATTTGAATTTGCATTATAAATCATTTGATTGATCAATTAATTTACCTCCATTTAAATTTGAATGATGTTGTAATACCCATTTGAAAAAACTCACTGAAACTGGAGTACAATTTTTTTTTCTTTTACGATTGATATATATTTTTTTTACATTTCTCATTCCATGGAATCAATCACTCATAGCAG
Organism: Gigantidas platifrons; assembly: GCA_002080005.1. Classification (NCBI taxonomy): domain Eukaryota; kingdom Metazoa; phylum Mollusca; class Bivalvia; order Mytilida; family Modiolidae; genus Gigantidas; species Gigantidas platifrons. The sequence goes on from MJUT01023287.1 coordinate 420,610, forward strand.
AAAATATTGGGATTTTTATCTTTAAAATTAGCTATATCATTTTTTATATATTATTATAATCAGTTATTTGTGATATAAAGATGTATTCATTCTATTAAGCATAAAGAAAAAAATAAAGAAGAAAGTTGAGAGAGGAGACAACAGATTTAAATCAAATTGAATTTATATGAATGGTAACATATATGTTAACTGGAATCACTGTTTAGATGTTTGAGTGTAGTTGTTTAAAAGGAAGATCCCTAAAATATATTAAGTGTCTTTTTGGATACCTAATACAGTCAAACCTGTCCATGCGGTCACCTCTATTAAGCAGTCACCTGTATTAAAAGATCACCTTTTTATTGTCCTATCATAGAAAATTTCATGTGAATTGAACCTCTTTTAAGAGGTCACCTGTCTTAAAAGGCCACTTATTCTTTTTAACAATGCTGCTCACCTAGTTATATGTGAAAGTTGGCATTTTACTCACATGGGGAAAACGCTTGCATGACCGCATCATTTCATTAAGACCAGAGATTTGGGCCAATAAAACTGGTTTAACCCCACCACTTTTTATTGAAGTGCCTGTATCAAGCAAGTAGATAGAGTGGTTATGTATATGTGTGTTTGTGATATCAATTTTTTCCTTGTTTCTCAATTTTTCAATTAGATTTGGAAGGTGCTTAGGGCTTAGATTTGTCCCGTTTCTCAATTTTTCTATTAGATTTTGGAGGTGTACTGATCGTGTGGTATTTGTTTGTTTTTAATTTCATTGTTAGTTGATTAAACAACTAGCATTTGCATTAATTTTGTTTAAGGAAATATCACCAGAGAACAAGAGACAACCAATAAGCTTTTGTAAGTCAATGACGAAACGTTAACACATAAATTTTATCAAGTAGACCTCGCCATTGGAAGGAGTCGAACATAACCGTTATTGGTGAATAGGCACTGACTACTTAGGTCGATTGTGGTCGCGAAGGGTCCTCATGGTGATTAAACATTTAAAGAGTTATGAAATAATTAGAAGATTAAATATCTTAACATAGAAATGACCACTAGTCTGAAATAGAAATAATTATAGGTAAAAGATAAAATATGTGTCATTTAGATGTGGAAAATGACATACATTTTATGTTGTCTTGTCCAAAATTGAAAAAGTAGCAGGAATAGATTGTTAAGATAGATGTGGAAGATGACATACATTTTATGTTTTCTTGTCCAAAATTGAAAAAGAAGCAGGAATAGAATTGTTAAGAAGGATTTCCTTATACACAGGTCTTCTCAAGATCTTCAATTTGTTGTTTGTTGCTCAAGCTTAATAGAGTAAATACACTCCTTGTTTTATATGGTTGAATGTTGATGTATGTGTGCAGAAATAGAGAGATTGTGTATGCATAAGTGTGATTTTGTATATGTGTTAATGTATGTGTGTGCATTTGTGTATGAACATACAATTTTTGTTATTGTACATTTGTTTGAAATTTGTACACAAAATGTGGAAAAATGTTGTAAATGATTAAAGATTCAAATAAAATTATATCATAAAATTCAAAGCAGTATTTTCTTTTAAATCTAGTTGGTTTGGTTTAGGTTTATGGTGCGTAATGCCACTTTCAACAATTTTTCAGCTATATTGAGGCAGTCAGTTTTATTGGTGGTGGAAACCAAAGTACCCAGAGAAAACCCAGGACCTGTTGCAAGTCACTGATAAACTTGATCACATAATGTTGTATCGAGTACACCTCACCATGAGTGGGATTCAAACCCACAGCTTTAGTGGTGATAGGCACTGATTGCATAGGTACAACTGCCATATGATGACGATCACGACCACGACAGCCCCTCTTTTAAATATTGCAGGAATATCCATTCAAAGTATTTCATAATCCCACTCCCAGACGCTAGTATATTTTAGGATTTTCATTATCATATTCCATTGGACAAAACAGAAATAGTCTATTTTGGCACAATTAAATTGCCTTGACAACAAACAATAGATTAAGTTTTTCTCTCAATGCAAATTTGATTGTATTTGTGTATCTAACTTCAGAGCTACAGGTTTGAAATATTAAACATGCAACATGGTATATACTGCCATTACTGAAGATAGCAAAACACATCCCTCTCCCCAAATACTTAAGATAACAAAACACATTCTCCCCCTAAAATAGTAAAAAATATAAAAACTGGCATCTGATTACCTCAGCTGAAAAATACGACAAAGCTTGACAAACAATACAGAAATGGAGTAACAGATTCTCACTAGTGAAAATTACATTTCAAGCAAAAGATGTCAATTTGTGAAACGGTTTTAAAAATTATTCACATGACAATAAGCACTCTTAATGTACATACGTATCTGCTCCTAATCATGCTAATTGTTAAGAAAAATATGACAATAATAAATAATGGATTCTAGCCCATTATCATATCAAAATAGATGTAAAGAATAATTCCATCACAATTATTATCTACATAAAGCAATTTTATAGTATCTTTATGGAGTTTCCCTACATAAAAGTATTTCAGCAAAATGCTATTTAAAGCTTTTATCATAAAACATAAATGAAAACACTCTCCATGGAATTCTTTCTACACCACTGGATTCATTTTACACAAGTAAATAATTTAAGATAACATAAATAATGTAAAACCTGTCCATTTAACAAATTAACCAATTACTTCAATTTAAGTAAATAATTCTCAAATTAGGTAAACAGTAGAGTTTTCTCCCTTGAAGAGTTCTTTAATGGCAGTATACTATATCCCAACTGAGTGTAATTTAAGTTTACGCTACTTAACCATAAAAAATATTAAAAGTTCAAAGCAAATGGTACAATGTATTTACTTTATAAATTGTCCTTATTATTATCATATTTTTCATAACAAATAATGAAAGGTTTTAATGAGAAAATTCTAATTAACTAGCTACTTCATCATATTATACAGTGAGATCTGATTAAACTGGAATCCTGTATAAACTGAACTTTAAATTAAAAGTCCAAATGTAGAAAATCTTTGTTGATTTAAACTGTATAAAAATCAAATACAGGTCTATTTTTAACACAAAATTTGGTCCCAAGAAGGTCCGGTTTATACAGGATTGACTGTAGAAGGTGATGCACAGTTAAAACTTCTTAAAACTTGACATTTAGATATAGTGAAATATCTTGTTAACTTCTAAATTTAATTACAACATTTTCTTTGTGAAATTGCAAGATCAGTTGTACATGTTATATGATATTCTGCAAATGCTAAAATTACCCATCTAATGGAATAGATCCATATATAACAAGAAATGTATGGCTGTGCATCACAAAATACGCCTGTCTATATAAATATAATTTTTCCCCTTCCACAGGGGAATCGTGTGGCCAAGTTTGGTTCAAGATCCAATATAAAGAACTAAAGTTATTGTGCGGAAACAATCCTGTTGTCAGAAATTCTATTTATAGTAACAGTGACCTTGACCTTTGACCTAATGACCCCAAAATAAATAGGGTTCTTCCCCTTTCACAAGGAAATCATGTGGTCAAGTTTGGTAAAGATCCAATATAAAGAACTAACGTTATCATGCGGAAACGACCAAGTTGTCAAAAATTATATTTATAGTAACAGTGACCTTTGACCTAATGACCCCAAAATAAATAGGGTTCTTCCCCTTCTCGAGACGGGCGTATAAAAACTACCTCAGATGGAAATTTAGTAATTTGACACTTGATAAAATAAATGTCAAAAATATTTTTACTTTCCTTTCAAAGATTTGTTTGTGAAATTTGTAGTCCAGCATTAAATTTTATCTTATATTTCGATTATCTTTTTTAAAATGGAATACTGTTTAAAACAATTTTGTTTTTATCCAAAAAATATACGAAAACTGGTATGACTTTAACTAGAAACGAATACTGTGACCAACAATTTTACATTTATACTTTAAAAATTATGCTGAACAAAGTTTTTGCTCAAGAAATTTCATTGAAATCTAACAATGTTACTAAGGTGTGCTCTTTACCATTATATAGGGCTTATTTCATGTTGCTTTGAATCAATGGAGAACATACAAATATACATGTAACAGCTTGAAGCTGGAGAGTAGATACTCCCAGCTTGAAGGTAAGAAAAACTTTCCATCACATAAAAGAAATCAAAACATACTTCATTATTAAGAGGAAATAATATTTTAGTCCATAACTGCCAGCACCATAGCCAAGTACAAAAATAAACATTGAAACCTGTCTAAATCGAACACTGGATAAGACAAATCCTGTATAAACCGAACTTCAAATAAAGTCTGAATGTAGGGAATCTTTGTTAATTTAACTTGTATTAACAGTACACCTGTCTATTTTGTACACAACAAGGTCTGGTTTAGACAGGTTTCACTGTTTTGTTACACCTTACCTTTTGTCTTGTCAAACTGTTATACAACTTGAGCTGTGGAACTGCTGTACCCTCTGGTGGGGACCACTTGGGCTGTGTCTTCTTGACTTTGGCTATAAATAAAAAGATTGCTGTATTTTGGCTATCCTGTTTAGGCCCCTTTGAGTCTATTGCTCACAAACACTATTAAATTATTTGGCTTTCCAATCTTTCGATTTTGAGTATACCTGATGATGGTTATTCCAGAAACATGTCATCCTAAAATCAATTGCTGAAAAAAATTTAGCCAGAATTTTTAACATCTATTGGTGCATGCGTAACCTCTCTGATAGAGACCAACTGTGTTCTTATTTTCTTAGCTTTTGTTACAAAGAGTGAGTGATCGATTGTTGTTTAACACCAAGTGGTCAATTTTTCATCTCTATCATTGTGAGAGCAAGTTGCATTTCAATGAAATAATGAATGATGACTTCTTTGAACTAGGGCCAAAAAAGAAATATGTGTGTTTAGGGTTTCATCCCTAAAAAAAATAGGGTAAGTAGGTAGGGAATTTTTTTTTTTTTCAAAATATGTTTACATTAAGTCAATGGGAAAGAAATCCAAAGTTTAACAAGTACAGTGCTTAAGCCAAAATGACCATAAAAATGTTAGGGTAGGCATTTTTGAGAGCAAAAAAATAGGGTAGGTTAAGGGAAACCCTAAACACACATATTTTATTTTTTGGCCTAGATAAATAGTGAGATATTAATAGTGCTGGCTCATTGAAAAAACATACCACTGGTAACATGTTGCCCCACTCAGACAGATTACCCATATTCCGAGCCAACCTTTCCATGATACTGCCTGCTTAGCGGAGGAGCAGTAAATACTACTTGTATAGTTTTTTGGGAGTTTTTTAAATGGTTTGTTACAAAGATAAATATATTGCACACCTGGGGAATTTTTTAGAATGATAGTATATACAGCCACAATGTGGGTTCCAAAAACTCGTCCCTGTTTATTAACCATACAGAGCCTGCTTGAACTATGTAAATCTGAATCAACAAGTATGTACCACACCATTAAATGTACCTCGGTATCTCAATAAAAGGGTCACAATTAATGTTATTAATTAACAGGATATATTGGTTTATGGGGGCATTTCTTATTATCATGTGTGAAAATATATCTAATTTACATGTTAGGTACAAGAAAATCAACAAAACCGATAACCTTCCTGCACCTTTTGAACAGCTCATTATAACGTCCCTATTTTATAATTTTGTGGGAAAATGCGATTTAATTGGAAAGCAGATGGTCTTAAGGACCTGAGGGGCTGAATTTACATGTATGTTCTACAAAAATATGTACAGTAATAGCAGCCACTGGCAAAATAATCCTACACAATTTCAAAAACAGATACATTGTAGATACATGTACATTGTAACCTGAGGAGGATTAAACCATCTTTTGTTTAAATTGAGCCCTGTAATATATGCTTAAACTGGGACCATGGGTATAAACATGATGAATAGCTGTGGGCGAAGCAAACCTTCAGATGCTTCATTATTTTGGCCATGGTTATCTCGAGTAGGAAAAATCAATGATACACAATTTCAGTATTACTTTTGGAGCAAAATATTTGACAGGCATGATTACTAGTGTTCCTCCCTCCCAAACTTTCAGTCGTATTAAAAATTAATATTCTTCATCAGTCTAAAAACTACAAAAATCACTTCGAAAATTCAAATTTTTGAGGTATGTGACAGGTCACATAGGTCATGTGACATACAGTTTCATAAATATTCTGTTCATATCAACAGGAATTTTTTATGATAAGCTCTGCCCTCAATTTTGTCGGTAGGCACTACTGCAAATTCCCCTTTAACTACTAATTATAATGTACTACCGGTACCTACTGTTACAATTTAGACTAGTGTGGCTGTATTGGAGAGAAAGGAATAAGGTGTGCTTACCCCTACATTACTATTGGCAGCCATGTTGGTTGCTAATGTCAGGGCAATCAGAATTTCAAAAGATATTTCAGGACAACTTTAGTTTAAATGGCCTAGTTATTTCAGAGAAGATTTTTTGCATAAGTTTATGATAGTCAATGGATGAATAATAACAGCAACCATATGGTGGAAAAAAAATAATGTGGCTCTACAGATAAGCCAAGTGATCTAAAAGGATTTGATTTTTGATGTTTTAACGCCACTTTCAGTAATATTTCAGCTATATCATGGCAACCAGTTTTAGTGGTGAAAGAAGCCGGAGTACCCGGAGAGAACCATCGACCATGGGGAAGCAACTAGTAAACTTTATCACTTGCGGCTGCGAGTCGAATGCACCCTTTTTTGTACTTTAAAAAGCGGGGCGCGAACCCATCCCGAGGTGGTGATAGGCTTGTATGAGTTTTTAGATAATCCAACTACCTAACTCATTGAGCCACCCGGGTGATCTAAAAGGAACATTACTATAAGGCATTAATATCCATTACACTGACAGACATGAATATTCATACATTTGATGATATTATTAGGCTTAAATATTACCATGACATGTTTATGAATATTCATATGAAGTACACAAAATATGAATATTCATACATTCAATATTCTCATTGCGCATGCATAAATATTCATACTATAGGATTCAAGGATGAATATACATACAAGCATTAATGCATTATATGAACACATAAATACCAACATTACTTAGTACAACACAATGAAGAAAACACAAGGACATAATTATTCATAAAATGGCACACACATTCACATTCAAACTAAGATTAAACAAAATCTTAATAATTTCTTTAATGATAAATGTACATGCATGAATATTGATACAAAATAGGAGCGAAAATACTGACAAATACATGTAAGACTGGAGAAGTATAATGAAGTGATAGATGAATTTCCTGGCCTTGGGTTGGTGTCTGGAAATTTTATTACATGAGCTGGGTATCGGGTCACAAACACTGCTAAGCTTGTGGTCAGATGTCAGTGATCTTAAACATGCAACCACCTAGGACCTCCTATTCCAAAAGTAATAAAGAGTTCACTATAAAAGTATATCAGGATCCAATGGTACCTGGGGCCGTCATGGTCGTGATCATATGGTAGTTAGTCTTCGAAATTAGACTTTCGAATTTACTGGCCCGAAACCTTCAAAATTAGAATATTTATATAGATTTTATTGAAACAATTTGGTAAAATTTAAGTCACTGGTCCGAATCAATTTTCACTGGCCATGGGCCACCGGACCACTGCTAAAGTCGATGATTGTTACAACAACCTATGCAATCAGTACCTATCACCACTAAAAGTTGTGTGTTCAAATCCAGCTAATGGTGTACTCAATACAACATTATGTGTTAAAGTTAGTCAGTGACTTGCAGCAGGTCGATGGTTTTCTCTCGGTACTCCGGTTTCCTCCAACAATAAAACTGATTGCCACGATATAACTGAAATATTGTTGAAAGTGGTATTAAACAGTTAAATTAAAAATTTGGCAGCAAAAATTGATTGAAATAGCATATGAATACACAGAAGTATAAAACCAGCTGTACCTTAAGATCTGACTATACATAGATCATGAAGACATTTTATCATTTAATAATCATGAACAGATAGGGTGGACCTTGTGCTCATGATCATATGGTAGTGGGACAGGGGTGTGGAAATATCTGATCTGAGCACTTGTCCCCAGGTAAGTCAAAATGGAATTTTACTTGTCCGGAAAAAAAGTCACTTGCCCAGACTTTTTTGTTGAATTGGTACTATGCCTTACATATATGTTGATTTATTGAGTTGATTTGTTAATCATTTAACTTATTTCCAATTAAATATTTGTTCATTTGCAAAAGCTAATTTTATTGTCTAAAGAAAAGTTTCCTTGTATCGCAACCACGGAAAATCGATTAACCATGTTTGTTGAAATTCACATTTTCGTTTCTTTTCGTATTGTTTATCCTTGTCCGCCTGTGACTTTCGTTTTAGCGGTTTATTATTATTTGGAGAGTAGCAACGGATTCTTTTCTTGGTTCATGACAAACTTGTCCATCTCTCGAAAAATTCAATTATTCAATTTCCGGTATACAGAAAATAAAATCTAGGCGTCAATCCTGAGTCAATGAGAAATGCTAATGCAAAAACTCGAAAATCCAAAGTTGCGTACATATTTGTCTGTCTAAACAATCAATTTATTTTTAGTCATAAACTTTTAACCGACATGGTTACAGACTGTCGTATTTGATGATCTTTTGACAATTATCAAAAGAAATTTGATTCCCCCCCCCCCCCCCAGAGAACATGGCCAATTTTCACTTGTCCACAGACAACCAATGCACAAAGATTTATTTGCCCGGTTGGTTATGTGTACGAGTCGGGCAAGTCGGGCATGGCATTTCCACACCCCTGTGAATGGATTTACAACTACCTGTGCAATCAGTGCCTAACACCACTAAAGTTGTGAGTTTGAATGCCGCTCATGGCGAGGTATACTTGATACCACATTAAGTGATAAAGCTTGTCAGTGACTTGCAACATGTCTGTGGTTTTCTACGGATACTCCGGTTTCCTCCACCAATAAAACTGACAGCAACGATATAGCTGAAATATTGTTGAAAGTGGCATTAAACATCATAAAACTTACCTAATCTGAACAGATTGGAACATTATGATTACTTACTAGACATCATACACTTCTGTAATACTTGTACTGTTGTAACTGATTTAAACAATGATAAATTCCACTGAGATTCAAACAAAGCTGTAAATATGTGTCGATGTAATGCCATCCAATAGTAAACTTTCAAATAGCTGAAAAATAACAAGATTGTAAATGAATATAATCCTATAAACAAAGCAGCTTTCACAAACGGTTTGATTTTAAACAGATATATCATGTTTGGGAGGGGTATTTGCGAAAAATACCAGACGAGAGATGAAAAATTTCCCGAGCCGAAAGGCCATGACGGCTCCAGGTACCATAGGACCCTGATATGTTTTCGCAAATACCACGGCAGAGGGAAAAAAAGTTAAATCCTTTACTTCGGAACACTTCCGGGTTTCAAATTTGATTAATCACGTTACTTTACGTATAAAGGTAAAGAAGAAATATTCCAAATGAATTTGGCGGTTTGATACATGCCAGGGTAAAAAAGTTAAATCCTCATGCAAATACCCTGGCAGCAGTAAAAATGAACGAAATTTATCCTAAATATGAAAATACACAAAAAATACACTGGCTATTAACCAATCAAAATCCAGGATTCTTATATTAAGGTGTAATTATCAACAAAATTTGCAATCTGAATCTAAGCTTGTAGGGTTAAGGTAAGGGTTATGGTGTTCAATGCCACTTTGAACAATATTTCAGTTAGAGTGTTTCCCAAAGTAAATTGAAGTTGAATGGATATTCGGTCCAGTAAAGGAGTACGAATTACTTGACCCAGCATCAAGTTTAAAGGACATTCACATACTCCACAGAGGCCAAAGGGGGTGCTCAGATTCATCCTGGTCATTTGGTCCAGTAATGAATAACCTTCTACTGGACCAAACCATTTTGTACCGGACATTGCCACATGTCTGACAGACCTTGGGAATTACTAAAGTTATATCGTTGCGGTGAGATTTACCTTCCACAAGTCACTGACAACTTTATCACATAATGTTGTATTGAGTACACCTTGCCTAATCAGTATCGATTACATAGATTGATTTGATTTGATTTTTAGTGTTTTAATGCCACTTTCAACAATATTTCAGCTATATCATGGCGACCAGTTTTAGTGGTGGAGGAAGCCGGAGTACCCGGAGAGAACCACCGACCATGGGCAAGCAACTGGTAAACTTTATCACTTGCGACTGTGAGTCGAGTGCACCCTTTTTTGTAATTTACAAAGCCGAGCGCGAACCCACGCCGTATTGGTGATAGGCTTGTATGAGTTGTTAGATCCAACGATCTAACTCATTGAGCCACCTGGGCCCCCTCGATTACATAGATAGTTATAAATCCAACTACCTATGATCACGACCACGACGGCCCCTTCTAAGCTTGTAAAATTGTAGTCAAAATGATGCCTTTATTACATAGATGCTGATGAAATACAACCGCATCAGTGGTGTAATGGTTTGCATACTGGCTTCTAGTGTGGTAGAAGGTGTGTTCGAGACCGGTTTGGTCAAACCGAACACCATAAAATTGGCATTTGCTGCTTTTCCGCTAAGCAATATTAAGCATGCATCATTAAGGAGCAAGAGCAAATATTGCCTTATTGGTTGGCTAAAAAGCAGGATAACTTGTATGAATGGAGTGACATGTCTACCTGCAGACTGTTGCTTCAATGAGCTAGCACTACAATTATCCATGCTATAGCTATATTTAAAAGAACAAATCATGACCATGTGAATTAATTTGTCAAACAGATATTAAAAATATGTACAATTAATAGGCTTTTGATTTAGTTAATACTGATAGCATGGGCATGTACATGCATGTAACAACCATTCTTATGGCTTTATATTTTTTTTACAAACAGAGGTCTGTAGCCACATAAAACAATGTATAAACCCTCTAAAAAATGGTTGTCACAAAGATCTGCTCTGACAGTGTAGAGAACTGCAGTTGTGAGCCGGAGATACATGTATCAATTTTATCTGACTAAAGCAGCTATGATTTGATTCGAATTTTGGTGTTTAATGCCACTTTCAACAATATTCAGCTATATCATGGCAACCAGTTTTAGTAGTGGAGGAAGCCGGAGTACCCGGAGAGAACCACCGACCATGGGCAAGCAGCTGGTAAACTTTATCATTTGCGGCTGCGAAGCGAGTGCACCCTTTTTTGTAATTTACAAAGCTGGGCGCGAACCCACGCCGCCGTATTGGTGATAGGCTTGTATGAGTTGTTAGATCCAACGACCTAACTCATTGAGTCACCCTGGCCCCCAGAAGCTATGAATATGTTTGACTAAGTATTGTACGTGTATACAGGAAGAAGGAGTATCTGTATAACAATGAGTCTTTCAATGCATAAATATGCTTGAATGTGAGTGCTCAGCTTTTTCCGGTTCTGGTGTCTGCTGGGATTACAATTGTTTCAGATGATGTGTGATACATAATTATGTTGTGCACTCGTCTCATGTTTCATTTGTAATTTTAAAACGGTTCTTTCTTCATTCATAACTAATCAGCGGGTTTGTAACAAGAGTAAATGTACAGGTGCCACATGTGGAACAGGAACTGCTTATCCTTCCAGAGCACTTGAGTTTGCCCTGTTGTTTTCCATATATATGGGATTAACTTTTTTCATTTAGTAAAATTATGTCTTCACATTTCTGAATCCGTTTTGTTATGTACGCTACAATTTCCGAGAAAAAATTATGTTGGGTTCATCTTTACTCCCATTTGTTTTGTCACAAGTTCATGTTTTATTAATGTTACTTGTATTTATGGATGCTGGTGTCCAATACGATTTCCATGTAGATGGAGGAGGAACTGCTAACACTTCCTCAGCACTTGACTTCACCTCCGGGTTTGTGTTGCAGCTGTTGCTTGATCTTTAGTTTTCTGTGTAATGTTTAATAGTTCATTGGTGGGTCCTTTGTCCTTTTCCTTTGGCAATTGTATTGTCTGTCCTTCAATTTAAGTCACTGTCCTGGTGAGAAATTGGTGCTGTCTGAATACAGTCTGAAGAAGTATCCATTGGCATTCTCTTTAAACTTTGGTCAGCTATTACATGACAAAGGTGAATGACCAAAAATATGTAATTCACACATGTAGATTCAATTATTGGCCTAAACATCTTTAGTACAATAGTAGAGAGAGCACTTTCTAATTTATTGACATCATCAGAATTGAGTTCTTCAAAGGCTCAGTTCTCAACTACAATAGTATGTGTTCACGAACACAACAGGTGCTATAAAAAAGGACTGATCTACAGGCAACAAAGACATGGGGTACTGATATGGCTAGTGTCTTACAAGTGTGCCTCTTGTTACTACTTCGTCACTTGTTGAGGTAAAACTGATATCCATAGAATATAACCAGTATAACAAATATTAGCCGTCGCAGTCAAATTAAATGACAAGCTATTTTTATAACTAGCTTAAGCTTATATGAACCGATTTTTCTTCCAGAACACCTATTGAACACTTAATGTATACTGACTGGTCGCTAACTATTCCAAAAATGTATAATAATTACATCAGCTTCTGATATGAAGCCACGAAATTATTTAAAATATTGTAACCTGTCGACATATCTTCGGAAATTCGTCTGCTCAAACAAGTGGTTCAAAAAGTAAATTAGAATTACCTAAAAGTAAATATTGCATCGTTTTACAATTTTAACTTTGTTGAAATACTTACCGATCATACCAGCAGTAGCTGTCTTAGTGATAATAAACCAGAAACAGCACTTTTATATATATAGCCAAGTTTTAAATGCAAAGTGACGAAATAACGGAAGTTGTGTTTCACCGGGTACGCGCTTCTAATTCCACAAAAGTATAAATACCTTCGTACTTTAAATTGTGTGAATTTAGATTATCTAATTATCTCTGATTTATTTTATTTTATTTTGTTGCTTTCATAGGGAGGAAAATTTCAAATGAAACACTAAAACACATAGAATTTATAGTTTTAGTTCAACCGGAAGCAGCGTGTATGTATAAAATTTCACAGTAAAGTGTACATTTTAAGATTGTGAATTATAACATTTTATCTTTACATGTAGGTGATTTGAATGCTGCATTATTAAAGGATACGCCTAACTCAAGGGACAAGAAGCTTTTATCTTTTATCGATGTACATAATTTTAATAATATTGGTCACTTGAGAAAAGTCGATACATATCATCATCATAGTGGGAGTTGTAGTACTCAGATAGACTATATATTGCAAAACCATAAAGATGTGATTACAAGATATATTATATTTCAGCGGGAGGCTGAAAACTGCTCAACTCATGATCCCGTTCATGCTATTGTACCTATAATTTTAGATTTTAAAACAGAGGAAGATGATGTATATACCATTCCACATAGGATAAACTGGGATAAAGTTGATATTTCACGATATGAAGATACTGTCACTAAAAACTTATCAATTCTAAATACTAATGACTATAAGCCATCCACTACTAATATTAACATGCTCACAGATTATATGTGTAGAACTTTAGATGATGCAGCAAAAGAATGCTATCCAATAAAACGTAAAAGGAAAAAAAGAAAGAAGAAGCGAATATGGTCTGAATATATTCAAGATATGAGTCAGTTTAGCAAGAAACAATTTTGGTTATGGAAACAAGCTGGTCGCCCGAGAGAACGTGACAATACGTTTTTTATGAACATGAAAGTGGCTAAAAAGAATCTGAGATCTGCACAAAGACAACAAGAGGCAAGCCTACGTAAAAATCGATATGATGACATTATGTCCGCAAATGAGGGGAACCAAAAATTATTTCACAAGTTAGTGGCGGACCAACGCAAAGATGGTACTGTCAAAACAACACACCTTATATTACACGGAGAACAGCTAACATCAGATAAGGATATTAGAGAAGGTTGGGCAAACTA
>MJUT01023287.1:434867-447017 GCA_002080005.1 Gigantidas platifrons
ACTTGGAATTGTCACTCCATGCTATAAAAGGAAAGGTAAACTGATATCTGATCCAAATTCATACAGGAAAATTACCGTTACTAGCGCAGTTGGGAAAGTAACGGAAAAACTTCACTTAAAACATTCTAGTCATCCCCTGGATATAGCACAAAATCCGCTTCAAAAAGGATTCACTAGAGGTACTTCAAATAGCCACGTGGCAGTTATTATCACTGAACTTATAGCTGAATCGAAAGATGACAACTCTCCGTTAGTTATTGGATTTCTGGACGCTCAAAAAGCTTTTGATGTTCTTGGTCATGACTCGGTTATACGTAAATTACATCTTGCTGGAATAATGGGGAAAAATGGAATATTATTAATGAATGGTACAAGGAACTTATATCATGTGTTAAATGGAAAGGAAACTACTCTAGAAAGTTTGAAGAAAACCAGGGAATACGTCAAGGTAGCATCTGGTCACCAAGAGCGTACAAGGCATATATCAATCCTATGCTGAATCTGCTACATGAACACCGTCTTGGAAGTTTTATAGGAAACATCTACTGTGGTACACCAACGGTTGCAGATGATGTCTGTTTAGCTGCTGGTAATGCCCATGAACTACAAGCCATGTTATCAATCCAAGAAAACTATGCAAACAGGGAAAACTATACAATAAGTGAAACCAAATCTGTCGTAGTTCATTTTGGTCCAAGCCGTGATAAGGAGGACGTACATATTAATAACAATTAATGTCTTAACAACAGATGACAAAGCAACACATCTTGGAATTGTCCGAGACAGCAACTCAAAACACTCCTCAAAATGTGTGGTAGAAGAAAGAATTAGCACCGCAAGAAAGACCTCGTATGCACTAATGGGTGCAGGATTACATGGTCTAAATGGGATCAACCCAAAAGTTTCACTACACATTATACGTATATATGTTATTCCTAGACTTATATATGGTTTGGAAACAATCCGTATTACCACATCTGATCTCACTGCCATTAACATGTATTTTAAAAAATTATTGAAACAAATTCAACATCTACCGGAGAGAACCTCGAACGCTGCAACATATTTACTACTTGGACAGATCCCGATTACTGGGGAAATACATAAAAGGGCATTAACAACTTTTGGAAACATTATTAGAGATTTTGGAACTGTTGAATATGAATTAGCACATCGCCAATTAGCTGTCAAGTCTAAGAAGTCACACAGCTGGTTTATACTGATATCAGAAATTCTTGAGTATGGCTTGCCATCTTCCCACGATCTCTTACTGAATCCACCTGGAAAATTAACATGGAAGAACACAGTATACAGGGCAGTGGATCAACACTGGGAAAACAAACTGAAGGAAGATGCATATACAAAAAGCACCTTAAAATATCTCAACATCAATAATATGGAAACTAGGAAGGCACATATGGTATGGGAAGCAGCTGGATACGAAACTATGTCAGTATCAAAAGCCATGATTAAAGTAAAACTACTACTTGGAGTCTATATACTACAATCAAATCGCCATAAATTTAATAAATATGAAGTTAGACCTGAATGTCCGCTGTGTAATAGGGGAGATGAAGATCGTGAACACTTTGTAGTCATCTGCTCTAAGTTGATGGATGTACGCCAAAAATTCATCACTGCTTTAAAGACCATCTTATATACTAGCATACATTATAATCTGTGTGATACCATATTTAGTGACACTAATACACTAACACAGCTTATATTAGATTGCACGGCCTTGGTATATATACCTCACAGTCTGCATATACCTATAGAGAACATTAGTAGAGGCTTATTGTATGCTAAAATGCATGCTGCTAGATGCAGTTTTCTAAAAATGATTTCGTAAGTGAATGAATGGTTTTAGGCATTCTACTGATCTTTACCACAGTGAAATTGTAGGAATAATACTATGAACATTGATCTATTGTTAATGGTGTTTGTGACTTGCAATGTGTATATATATTTTATCTCTTAACTTTAGTATTTAGTTATATGATGCACACCGATATTAACACTTGTATACATATATTATAATTGGTGGATTTAATATTCATATCTATATAATACCGTATATTCACGGACTGGACCTAATATTCACGGATTGGACATACACAGGAGTTATATATATTCATACTGTGGTTCTCCAGAAAGCGGAGGAAACTTCTATAACAGAACAGTAGGTATGGCTGTTTGTTGTTTTACGCCATGATTGACCAAAAGCAATTCAATAATATTGAGGGTAATATTATGCAGAACAGCTTTCTTAATTATTGAGGGGACTTAAGCTTTTTCTAATTCTAACGCAAGTTTGAGGGAATTCCCTTCGTTGAAACAGTCATGAAAGATTGGCTGTGTTTGCTTACTCCTAATGTCTCGATTTAAAAATAAATGACCTGGTTGCAAATGAAATAAAGATGATATTGAAATCTCATGATTTTGGGGTGAAAATACAGCATTTAATTTGATAGCCAACAATATTTATATTAAAATGTCTTATCTTTAGAGCTTTTTTAAAACACCATTGTGTACTTGATGCAGACTAGACTTGATGTATAAGTAGATTGGACTGGGGTATCCTTACCCATGTCAGCTATTTGAAATTTAACTTGGTTTAAATCCGTGATCCTCTCTTTTGTGGTACATAATAAAGCTAATTTACGTCCGTGCGGACAATCTGGCGGTCGGACGTTCTAGCCGATACACCGGTCGAAAATCATAATGGTCGCCAGTAGATATAGCTTATCACATCTACATAGACAATTCTTTGACAGACCTCATCACTGCATACACTGAACCCCTGGATAGAAATGCTCTTTATGTGGGCCTCTTTCGCATTACGTTTACGTTTTCTATCATATGGGGTCTATCCACATTACACGGTTTAGCTTGACATATGATCGAATGGGAAAATATACGAAATATTTTGATTTTGATGGATAAATTTATCAATGATTACGTGGAACGTAGAACATGATATGTTTTCAAGTAAACCGTTGAGACAGTCATCATCAATGTTATGGTTTATGTCCGACTCTTTGAGATGCACCAGCTGTACGGTGGCCTGCCAATTTATTTTTTATTTTTTTTATGGCACTCAATCCTTTATGTCTGCTTTAATGTTGTCATTTGACTATGCCAATGTGTTAGGCGATACGGTATCTGTAAACTTAAGCATGAGCCCGATAATATAAATGCTAATCCGTAACTGAAAAAAGGATTCACGTCATCTCTTCTATACATTTCGTGTTTTTTTTTCTATCGTTTGTTTTCTGTGTAGTGTTTTGTAGATCGTTTGTTTTCCCTTTTGTCATTTTTCTTTCAGTGGTCAATGTGTTGTCTGCCCTTCTTCATTTTACAGAGTCTGATTACCTCTTTGGTATCTTTTGGTCATTGTGTTGTCTGTCCTTCTTCATTTTACAGAGTCTGATTACCTCTTTGGTATCTTCAATGGAGTCGGGACTGCATGGTCAATTCTCCTTTGGATCTTTA
Source organism: Gigantidas platifrons (assembly GCA_002080005.1). Classification (NCBI taxonomy): domain Eukaryota; kingdom Metazoa; phylum Mollusca; class Bivalvia; order Mytilida; family Modiolidae; genus Gigantidas; species Gigantidas platifrons. Next base: position 438,363 of record MJUT01023287.1, read on the forward strand.
GATTGCTGAATGCTAGTTTCAAAAAGAGGAATTTATTGACTGTAGACCATTATCATAAGGACAACAAAAACAAAATTGACACTTCTGATATAGATTTAAAATTAATTAGTCATAAACATCGAAATAAATTAATTATATTCGGATAGACCAATAGTAGTACTTAACTTAGTGACATAATTATTTTATTTAAATAAGCTTTGCGAACATAAGCTAAACACAACATTAAAAAACCTCAGCAAATGGCATTCAGCGGCATATTGCAAACACTGTCAAGTAAAATCAACAACTGAACAGACGACATATGTTATTTTCCGGAACCAATTTGACTATACACCGGATAATGAGTTGCCCATCCAAACAATAAATGAGCCATTTAATGTGTAACGACAACATCGCCATTCAACAAAAAATTAATCATGAGCATACCGGTATTCATAGATTTGCCTATTAATGAACAGGTAAAATATGCTGTTATTAATCATGAAATGTTAAGAGAAAACATTATGTTATTATATGTCAAAATGGTAACCCAATATGTTCTAAAACCGCACTAAAACTTGATCATATGGTAGGCCTACAATCTCCAGCAAAAATATCGTCACAAGTACTAAGAAAGGTATTCTGGAAATTTAAAATCGGACCCAGATGCATATCTTGTCATGGACGGATCACAGATCGTTATCCACTATCCACCAATGTTACTATCATAATCTTGTAGAGATTTGAATTCAGAAGAAGTTTTCTGATCTGTATCTCGAGACTAGTCTCGTCACAAACCCTAATAAAGGTATTTTGGAAATTTAAAATATGACCTCTGAGCATTCTGATGAATATTTCAGGGATCAACCTGGAAATTTAGGTCAAACATCAACATTAATTGTAAGGGGCCATTAGACCAGTTTTTTTTAGACGTTTAGAAACCCTTCAGATCACCCCAGAACTCACTTGACACTTTTTGGTAATTTTATGGGTAAAATGTATGAAATGTACCTAGTGGCTTTGTGAGCAGTCAGCTGAACACTTGATGAACAAGAGCAAGATATTTTATTAACCAATCACGGTGCCCATAAAGAGCTGAATAATCACAATATATACAACAAACATAATTGTATTGATTTGAATACACATAATATGAAAACAATTGACAGAATAAACATTCACATAAAACAAACACAGCATGACAATCTAAAAAAAAAAAACAATAAACAAGAAAACTGTAAACATGTTTCATGTAGCAAGGGAGGGGGGCAACTCCATTCTCTTTCTTTATTCAATTGAAACAAGTAAATTTAAATTGTTATCTTTGGTATAGGAATGTTCGCCAATCTCATTAGTGATGTCATATTCACTAATTTGCATGTCATTAAACAAATAATTGGTTGGCAGTAAAACAATAAAGTAATTGACATGAAAGTAAGCAATTTTTAAACTTTTATAACTTTTTTAATTTCCAAACCAATGTTTGTTCTGTTAATTGTTTTAGAGACTTCAGAAAATTCGTATTTTTTCTGTCAGTTTACATTTTTTTATTTTGATATGATAAATTCATAATTCTAATATGAAATAATGCATTTTTACGCTTTAAAACTAAATAAAACAAGATCGAATTTCCAATCTTTATTCTGAATATTTTTATCAAACCTTCGATGTGAATTAATTATTGCTATATAATTTTCATTTCTGAAAGAATTATTAAATTATCGTAAATAACAAAATAATAATGACAATTTGAAGTTGAGCCTTCATTGAAAGACAATAGAAATTTTTGATTTCCTGCCAACCACACAGGTAAATTCTCAAGCCTGTGACATCACGGCAAACATCCCTATATATATCATTAACCAAGATAACTTTTGTTCACTATTTAGTGATACAAAATTATGGCAATTTCTTTTAATTAAATCAAAATAATGTTTTCTGGTATTATGTAAAGTAGGACAATTTATCAAAAAATGTTCTTCGTCTTCAATATCGGTATTACATAATTTACAGCCTCTCTTCGACTTTTTACCCAATATAACATCCTCTTTCTATATTAAGATTATGAGTACTAACTCTGAATTTTGTCATTATTTGACGTTGTTGTTTATTACAGTTGATAAGATATGGCTCTAGCTTAAATATATTTTTAAACTTTCTGTATGTTCGCAATTTATTTTGATGTAGGGGATTTTTTCTTTTATCATCTTGCATGTCATCTAGCCAAATTTAGATGGTCATCACTGTTAATACATGGGTTAAAAACATTTCCAAAAGTGCACTGGTCCAGGACCAGTGAGCACCAGGAATCTACTGGTTCTGAATTTTTTTTTCTACTGCTCCTGAATATCGGAATGGAGGAAATAAAATTTGTTGAACACCAAATTAACTTACCCCTCCCGGTAGTAGTAACTGAGTGACATAATTATTTTATTTTAAATGACTTTTACTTACGTTGGCAACTTAATACGTGATCAGATGCTGCTTTTCATTTTGTCGTGGGCTATCAAATAGTTAATTTTCGCATATTGGTTGTACCTTTCATTGGCTTTTAATAAATCACTGGTTTTTGTTTTTTGTTATTGCAAATTGTGGATATTTTACAGTATTTACCCCACATATTTACTTCATAATTCTCATTAGCATGATCGCCGGTAATCTTGTTGAGATTAGACTTCCAAAGATACAGAGCAGAAAATGTCTTCGGAAGTCTAATCTCTGGAGATACAGCAGAAAGTGTCTTCGGAAGTCTAATCTCTGGAGATACAGCAGAAAGTGTCTTCGGAAGTTTAATTCCAACAAGATTAGATCACCAGAGTTATCAGCCTACCACTTCCCTCAACCCAAGGATTTTTTTCCTTCCACGATGTTTGAAATATTCTCTTCCATTTGAGCCTATCGTATCTTTGACCTTTTGTTGGTTGTGGTGTTTTTTCATTATGTAATTTATTGTTGTCGGTATCACGAGCCACTCCATTAACATTAAAAAATAAGCTGGTCACTGACTCGGACCATTTTTATGTTTGAACTGCTTCACTAATACACTTTAGTATTATCAAAAGAATTACCGCTTCCGTAAAGTGCAAAACTGATCTTAAGCTATTCTGTTACAACCATCCTGGGTGTGTGTGCTCCGTTAATTACCGGAGGTTCATACAGAACAAAACACACTTCATAAAGCACTAAATCGATCTTGAATTAATCCAAATTAGTTGGAATTAGTCATTTTTAGCTCACCTGACCCAAAGGGTCATGTGAGCTTTTGTCATCACTTTGCGTCCGTCGTCGTCCGCATCTGTAAACTTTTCATACTTTCTTCTTCTTCTTTGAAACCACTGAACTGATTTGGACCAAATTTGGCAGAAATGTTCATTGGGAGGTCCTCTACTAAATTTGTTATTTTGGTGCAGATCGGAAATCCAACATGGCTGCCAGGGCCAATAATGTGTTCTGATTGGTTGAAACTTTGAAAATCTTCTTGTCAGAAACTACTCAGCCGATGGAATTGTAACATTATAGGAATGATGACTGGATGGTCCTCTACTAAATTTGTTATTTTTGTGCCGATCGCATATCCAAGATGGCCACCATGACTCGACTTAGTTTAACATTGGACCCTATGGGAATTTCACATTTTCATCTTTTTTTCTGAAACCACGAAACAGATTTGAACCAAACTTGGCAGAAATGTTCATTAAATGGTCATATACAAGAATTTTGTTTTTGGCACTGATCGGAAATCCAACATGGCTGCCAGGGCCCATAATGTGTTCTGATTGGTCGAAATTTTAAAAATCTTCTTGTTAGAAACCACTAACTTGACTAAGCCAATTGAATTGTGACTTTACAGGAATGATCATTGGGTGATCCTGTACTAAACTTGTGAATTGTTTGCTGATCGGAAATTCAAGATGGCCACCATGACTCGACTTAGTTTTAACATAGGACCTATGGAAAAAATGTTTAAAAGTTTTCTCCTCTGAAACCAGCAAGTCAATTTAAAGCAAACATGGCATGAATGGTCCTTAGGTGGTTAACTTTCAAAATTATGTCCTGTGAGCCCGACTTCCATCCAAGATTGCCGCAGTCAGCGGACATAGTTTTAACATAGGACCCTATGGGAAAATTGTTTAAAAGTCTTCCCTCTGAAACCAGTCAGCCAATTTAAAGCAAATACATGTATGGCATGGATGGTCTTTGGGTAGTATACTTTTAAAATTGTGTCCGGTGACTACTACCTCCATCCAAGATGGCTGCCATGAGCAGACATAGTTTTAACATAGAACCCTATGGGATTTGAATAGTAACTTAGATGTATTCGGCATGCAGACATTCTTAAGAGGACTTAGTTATGTCAGGTGAGCGATACAGGCTCATGTGAGCCTCTAGACTAAAAAACTGGGAGGTGGGGGGGTATTATTGTCAATTATTCATAAAATGACAGGTACATTTGTAGTAACTAGTTGGACTTCATTTCCTTCTTACTAGCTACATAATGGAAACATGGTTTGTATGGCTCCTACTACTGTTTTTAACTTGTTTATAATTTCTTATGGTCAGGTGGGGGCATCATTTGTGTCTTACAGACACACTTCATTTTAAAAAAAAACTAACAAAGCAACTTTATCCATAATTATCAAGTGTGAGAGCATACTTCTTTTCTAGTTCATTTTAAGTTCAGGTAAGATTTCATATATATATAATATAATATATGTATATTTCATATATATATAATAAAAATTAGAATTAAAACAGAATTCTGGAACTTCAATCACATTTTATATAGCACAAGTGCTTTCACTGTTTACACAGATCATCAGGTACAATAAATAATTCAAATGTTTTTCATATTAGTAAACATGCAAGATGATAAAAGAAAAAATCCCCTACATCAAAATAAATTGCGAACATACAGAAAGTTAAAAAATATATTTAAGCTAGAGCCATATCTTATCAACTGTAATAAACAACAACGTCAAATAATGACAAAATTCAGAGTTAGTGCTTATATTATCAAAAATGTTATATTGGGTAAAAAGTCGAAGAGAGGCTGTAAATTATGTAATACCGATATTGAAGACGAAGAACATTTTTTGATAATATGAGCACTAACTCTGAATTTTGTCTTTATTTGACGTTGTTGTTTATTACAGTTTATTACAGAAAAATATGATAATATTGTTTACTAATATGAAAAACATTTGAATTATTTATTGTACAAAAAATGTACCTGATGATCTGTGTAAACAGTGAAAGCGCTTGTGCTATATAAAATGTGATTGAAGTTCCAGAATTCTGTTTTAATTCTAATTTTTATTATATTCATCAATCGCACGGCTATATTAACATTTTACATATATATATATATAGACATATTTTCGAGTTCAAATCTGCAAAAAATAATGTTGTATTATTTAGATATTTTTATTTATTGCTTTTATTGTATTTTAGGTCCTTGAGTTGAGGGCCTACCTTAAAGGAGTAGGAGCTGATATATCTTCAGAGGCTCTAGAAGGGAATAGTTTGGGTGATTTACGTCAGATAATAGAAGCCAGCAAGTTCCTGTGGGAAAATCTCAATAATGAATCAGGTTTGTTACCGTAATCAGTTTTCTGATTCAGTTGATGAAAACATGATTTTTATTTTAAATTATTTGCCTTTTATCTGCATATATATTTTGTTGAAGTTTGAAAGGAATCAGCATGCTCGCATCGAGTGGGATAGAGTGTGGGTTCGAGTACCAACTGGGTCAAACCAAAGATTATAGAATTAGTATTTGTTGCTTCTATGCTAAGCACTCGGTATTGAGGAGAAAGAGCAAAGACTGGTTTGGACAGACAACACAATGGTCAAAAGATAAAGGACAAATAACGATCTACAAAACACCACACAGAACACTAAAGATCGAGTCAAACGAACCCCACCAAAAACCGGGATGAACTGAGGTGCTCCGGAAGGGTTAGTAGTTCCTGTTCCACTAGTAGGACCCAGTAACAACTTAGACATATACATGTAGAATACCATTATCTTTCTTATCTGAAACCACCCTTTACAAATGTTAATTTTCCCTAGGGTGTTGGACATGTGTAGATATGTAGCAAAATTCTATTTTGTTTCTTTTAACATGTGTTAAAATTTGGAATAAGGTATTTTGTCGTTATGGAACTAGGAAATATTCAGAATTAAAGAAAAAAATTGAAGAAAAAAAGAATTTGAGTTGGCACTATTTATTTTCTGGTATGGCATAATCACATTTGGGCAAACAAACAATTGATTAATTATGGCTTAGATTCTACCGTCTGAACATGTGCATGACCAGGAACAGTGGCAGTCAATATGTATTTTTAAAAAATCTCTTATATTTTTCAGATTTGGAGATGACATTAAACAGTATTATCTCTCTTATTTTGGTACTTCCCTCTGAACAGATCCAGGAACCAGTACTACAGTTTTGTGAAGCAGTAGCCAAGTCCTACACTGGTGATAAACGAGCTAGTACTAGAATAAAACTGTAAGTTCAAGACTGTTATGATAAAAACGTAGATATCTAATTTAATGTTAATTTCAAACCTTTAAAATGGCTTTACAATAAGACACCTATGATTTAATTGTAATCATGCTCACAATGAGTGCAAAAATTAAGTCCAAATCTTGTCATACCAAAGACTTAATATTTGCTACTCTCTGCACTGCAAAGCACACAACATAAACATGTAGAGCTGATGAAGGGGATCCTAACCCTCCACTGAAATAACCTTGATGTTTTATTTACATACATGTACTTTTTTTTCTCTTTACAGATTAAATAACTTATTCTCCAACCCTCCACTGAAATGATCTTGATGTTTTATTTACATACATGTACATTTTTTTCTCTTTGCAGATTAACAAACTTATTCTCCAACCCTCCAATGTTGATCTTGATGTTGTATTTACATACATGTACTTTTTGTTCTCTTTACAGATTAACAAACTTATTCTCTGGTTTAGATGAGAAAAGTACATCTAGAGCTGATGTTTATCTAGCGTTACTTAAACTAGGTCATCAGTCAGATCTCTTACATCTGGTTATAACAGATTTAAAGAATGTAAGTAAAAGAGATAGTTTTAACAGGAGTTAAGGTACAATGTAGACTATTTGAAATTGTATTTATTGTGCTATAGGTTCCTTATTGTCTAATCACAAATGGGGGCTGTCATGGTCGTGATTGTATGGTAGTTGGGTTTATAACTACCTATATATGTAATCAGTCCCTATGACCACTAAAATTGTGAGTTCGAATCTAGCTCAGGTGAGGTCAATTCAATACAAAATTATGTGATAAAGTTTGTCACTGACTTGCGGCGATTCAGTGGTTTTTTCATGGTACTCCAGTTTCCTCCACCAATAAAACTGACCAACACAATATAACTGAAATATTGTTGAAAGTGGTGTTAAACATCATAACTCTAACCCCCTAATCGCAAATGATTCAGTATTTTATTATATATGACAATGTCAACAGTCTTCGCGCTAACCCACTTTCCCAAAGCCGGGGACAAGTAAAACTGGATTCGAACAAGTGAAAATTATGAAAGAATTTGTTTGAATAAATAGAACATTTTTCTTAAATTTAGCTTTCAGGCAAGTAGGTGAAAAAAAATTAAATGCAAAGATTGGTCAAAGAAACCTTTATATGATATAAAACATTACTTCCTTACTTTGCTGTCAAAACTTTTGTGCATGAGCTTGTACTTGTACTTCGTACTTGAAAAAACAGCCAATCAAAACATTGTATCAAATAAATACTTTGTTCTGATTGAACTGTTTTAGAGTATGGAAATTATATTCTGGGGTTTTATGACCGAAAGGCCTGACACCTCTAACTTTGTATATCATGTCATAGATTACATATTTTTTTATACAGTTAATTACCTCCCTTTGCAAAAAAAAATCATCTTAAAATAGTCTGCAGATTTGCCATAAAACTTGGTAAGGAATGGTATCAGATTTATATTATAGAATTCACAAGCTGATGCTTGGTTATTGTGTTTTTTCTCAAAAACAGTAAAAATATTACCAGTTTGATATAAATAAATTGATTCAGGAATTTTTACAAGTTTTGTTCCCTAGAGAATGGCCTTTTTATAATCCATTTTGGGAAAATAGTTGGGCTATTGGAAACAGAAATTTAAGATACAAGTTTACATGTTTTGGGAATGTTTGATTTAGTGTCCATTGAGAATGGGCTAAATAATTTGAAATTAAGATATCTTAGAAAAATCACAGGATTTAAGTACACAACATTAATATTTATAGGGGGTAGAGCGATAGAGTTCTGAAAACATGTCTGTTGAATCCACAATTAAGCTTCCATATTAAGTAATTGGCTTTTAATTATTTCTTTTTTCTAGGTCAAGAAATGGATATCACAGTGGGATATATCTACTACGAAATTACAGAACTTATTGAGAACCTTACATGATGCTTTATTAGATGCAAAAACAAGGTAATTATTTTCTTATTTGAAATTAACAGCTCCTTAATAATGTACTTTATTAAAACTAGTACCCGGATGGCTCAGTGAGTTAAGTAGTTGGATTACCTAACAACTCGTACAAGCCTATCACCAATACGGCATGGGTTCGCACCCGGCTTTGTAAATTGCAAAAAAGGGTGCACTCGACTCGCAGCCG
>MJUT01023287.1:452940-465118 GCA_002080005.1 Gigantidas platifrons
CTAACAGTAGTAATATGACATATAACGTATGTACCCCTAACAATAGTAATATGACATATAACGTATGTACCCCTAACAATAGTAATATGACATATAACGTATGTTCCCCTAACAATAGTAATATGACTTATAACGTATGTAACCCCTAACAATAGTAATATGACATATAACGTATGTTCCCCTAACAATAGTAATATGACATATAACGTATGTACCCCTAACAATAGTAATATGACATATAACGTATGTACTCCTAACAATAGCAATATGACATATAACGTATGTTCCCCTAACAATAGTAATATGAAATATAGCGTATGTACCCCTAACAATAGTAATATGACATATAACGTATGTACTCCTAACAATAGTAATATGACATATAACGAATGTACCCCTAACAATAGTAATATAACATATAACGTATGTACCCCTAACAATAGTAATATGACATATAAGGTATGTACCCCTAACAATAGTTATATGACATATAACGTATGTACCCCTAACAATCGCTTTATTACATGTAACGTCTGTCTGCTTTCATCTCAAAGTACTGTAGATAATTAATTGTTTAATTAAATTCTTTATATCCGATATAGCCATCGTATTACAGCTAACATACATGGAATGAAATATAGCATTTGATGCATCATCCATTTGCGTTAAGATGAGGAAACGTTGCTAGTTCGCTGTAGAAATGTGGTATATCATTATACCATAGCATTAACATGATTAAATAGTTTGTATTTTTGATCGGCCTGAAGTGCGTTGGGGTAAGCAATTTTTTGACAAATTACCCAGGCATATATTTCAGTCTAAAGGTAGCACATTTCAAAATGCCTATTGCTACATATATAATATCAGAGCAGAGCTTAAATGAAGTACATGTACAGCTAAATGATTAAAGAAAACGAAAACAGTGCAACCCTTCACTAGCATAGTTCTACTGCTCTCAGAACTTTAAATTATTAGGCTAACCAACACCACAGATGTCTACCAATTTCCTGCTCTCAAAGATTTTTAACAATTATTCGGGTTTACACTCTTTTGATTTTGAACGTACCTGATGAAGATTATTCCAGAAACCCGTCGTGTGCATTACATTAGATATCTACGTTTTATTAGACTTAACAATAAGCTAAAAGTCCTTTAGAAAATAAATTCAATTTTTTCCACCCATTTAAACAGTTGATCGTCTTGCGCTGTTGTTAGCCGGTGTTGTCCCTCCTGTATAAAACCTTTGGTTTACTTGCTCCCAAAACTATAAATAACGGAGCTTTCCACCCTCCCGACTTTGATCGTACCTGGTACTTACTAAATTTGATAGCTACGGTTTCTGTTTACTACAGTGAATAACTACAATGTCTGATATGTGTAGGAAAACACACAAGAACCTGGATTTCCAATGTCAAATATCATGGTCTCTTTGTTGTATATATCCGATTACCACACGGAAATTATTCATATCTGTTCCGTCATGGTTTGATATATAATGTATGTATGTATCCGTTGATCAATAAAGCATGTGGTTGAAAAGTAAAAGATGTTGTTCTAAAGCCAAATACGAATTATTGATGAGATGCGACCCTAAACTGCTCCACAAACACAGTAATATGACACCTTTTTGTGTTCAGTGAGTTCAGTTAAGATGATTAGTCATTTTGTTGATATTGGTGGAATTAATGACCATCCTCGTATAAACTTTCTTTTCATAATTAAATAAATTAATTTCTGGTAGGACCGTCGTGGTCGTGATCGTATGGTAGTTAAGTTTCAACTACCTATGCAATCAGTGCCTATCGCTACTAACGTTGTGAGTTCAAACTACGCTCGGGTGAGGTGTACTCGATACAACATTATGTGATAAAGTTTCTCAGTGACTTCCGGCAGGTCAGTGATACACTGACCGCCACTATATAGCTGAAATATTGTTGAAAGTGGCGTTAGACACCATAACCTTCTCCAAACCAGCACCAATAGCTGGTAAGCAATAAAACAATTGGAGATACAACATACTTCAGCTTATTCTAATGTACATTTTATAATATATATACATTGAAGTACATTGAAGATTTAGATAATGTAAAGAAAAATACGTACTCCATCAACAACACTAAATGAACAAATAAATCATATTAGGAAGTTAATTCTATTAATAAATTATATCTCATTTGACCCATAGTTTTATTTCCTTGCTTATACGTATGGAACTATTTTTGTCTTAAATAGTAAGTATTGTTGTTTAACGCCAATTCAGCAATTTTTCAGCTATATCATAGCGAGAACAAGTTAATTGTCAATGAGATGATGATGAGGTCCGCTTTGTACTAGACCAACACGCTTAGTTTGATCTTACAGTGCTAGCTCACTGAAACAACAGTTCGCGGATAGACATGTCGCCCCACTAGGACACATTATCCTAATTTCGAACCAAACAGTGTTTGCTCTTTCTCCTTAATGCTGCATGCTTAGCGGAGATGCAACAAAAACGAATTTCATAGTCTTTGGTTTGACCAGATCAGGGCTCGAACCCACGATCTATCGCACTCGAGACGAGCACGCTAACCATTACACCACCTATACGGTTACTTGTTTATACGTAAGCAACTATTTTTCTCTTAATTATGTTCGATAAATATGCGCCAATAAATTATTATAATTGTTTTCGATAATCTGTGTGAACTTTTCGGAATGACAATTTTATATTCAGTTTGTGCCTTTGTATTACTGATACACAAAAATGCTAAGATATTGTTTTATTTTAAGAAAACATATGATACAGAACGTATTGCGGCGCATTAAATTTTCAATTGTCTTTGAGGGGCCGTCGTGGCCGTAATCGTATGGTAGTTGGATGCACAATTACATGTACAATCAGTGCATATCACCACTGAAAATGTGAGTTCGAACCCCGTTCATGGCTAGGCGTACTCGATACAACATTATGTGATGACGTTTGTCAGTGACTTACGACAGGTCGGTGGTTTTCTACAGGGTACTCCGGTTTCCTCCACCAATAAAACTGACCGACACGATATAGCTGAAATATGATTAAAGTGGCATTAAACACCATAAACCAACAAGGTAACTAAGCGTATTTGCCTTCAATACGACCGCATGTCGTTAGACACAATGTTACAATGTTATAAATAATTATTATAATTAATGATAATCCATCAGGTATATCCTATATAGCACTCTGAAAGTTTTAAAGGTCAAGGTATAAAATGATTAAAAAAATAATGATTTTTATATTTGGCTAATTAAGCAATTTTCTATTTGGTCGTGTACCAGTCACAATAATTTACAGTTTCTAAGTCGTGTAATTATTATTAAGCTAAGCTTCTCCCCCCTCTTGTCCCCAAATACTTTTAAGTTATTTCAGAAATAAATCATGGAAGTCAGAATGTGTTGGGAGTTTTCACATGGATTGGTGGATAAAATTTACTAATATCCGTCAATCTATGTTAAAACTCAAAACACATTCTGGCTTCCGTGATTTATTTCGATTCTGATATGGCTAAGAGTACAACTACGGTAGTATACTTTGATTGGAAAACGGTAATTTATATTTAAGCTTGTGGAAAATGTTGCACACGATTTATGTAACTCGAATAATACTGCGCCCTCTATCGGCATTATTCGGGTTACAATTTATGCTGCCAATGAAAGAGTTAGTCACATTCACCGGCGCATGTGCTAATGAGATTATACCGAATGGATAACTCGCTCGTTTGTTAGCAAAGCGAAAGAAGGAGGTCATGTTATAATTGGTTTTCAAATATTTTGGCTTTGAGCGTACTTGATGAATGTTATCCCATAAACGTGTCGTGTCCACAACAAATGATATCTACGTTTTTATTTATTGTTAACATGAATCAAATCTTACAATCAATCGTTACGATTTATAATTCATCAACATAATTTCTTGGACAAAATCATAGACAAAACAAAGTCATGCAAAGACAAGGAGTGTGGAAAAAAAGAATTTAGAGTGGATTATGCAGGCTTCCCGCGGTTCACATATTATTCTTATTACAAGCACCAAAGCTTGATAATAGGTATGTTCGCTGCTCGCTGTTTTCATATGTCTATTAAATACACAAAAAAATATATCTTGAAATCCATTTTTGAGGAAAACAATAAGGGCATGAACACAATCGCTTAATCATAGCTGTATTATATGTATGCATGCTGCACGTTGTTTTGATATGTTTATTAAATACAAAGAAAAAAAATATTGAACAGATATATCATGTTTGGGAGGGGTATTTGCGAAAAATACCAGTCGATAGACGAACAATTTTCCGAGCCGAAAGGCGAGTGAAATTTAGTCTGAAGACTGGTATTTTTCGCAAATTCCCCTCCCAATATGATATATCTGTTTAATTGCACCAACCATTATTTAGAACACTGGCTAAATAAATAATACCTTTTGTTTGTCGTTTTCAGGAATATTATGTGTTCATTGTTTGTTTCAGGAACGTTTTAACTTGTTATAAATCTTTTGAGGAATTTTGATTTTTGTTAATTTGTTTTACTGTTTTACATTTACATTGGAAGACTTCCTTATTTCAAATTTGATTAACCACGTTACTTTACGCATAGATGTAAAGAAGAAATATTCCGAATGAATTTGGCGGATTGATGCACGCGAGGGTAAAAAAGTGAAATACGTTTTTGCAAATACCACGGCACAGAGGGAAGAAAAGTTAAATCCTCATGCAAATAATCCAACAGCGGTTAAAATGAACGAAATTAATCCTAAATATGAAAATACACGAAAAATACACCGGCTATTAACCAATCAAAATCCAGGAGTCTTATATATGGTGTATTTAATCTTCCAGTTTCGAGAAAAAAATATTATGGACATGAACATACTCGTTTAAACATAGCTTTAGTGTCAATCTGGAACTGACTATCCATGAATGCATATATAAATGGGTTAACTATATTATTGATAATATACATCTGGTAGAAGAATGTAAACAGAGGTAGTTCTACCTCAGATACATTTTCCCAAAAGTCTTGATATATCCCTAGTATGTTAAGAAATATCACCACTGGTAGAAAACTAATAATAAACAATAGCGTTATTATAAAAAACATCAACGTCAGCTTGTTTGCAATTCTTATGTGTGCCTTTTTACGCTTTTTAGAACAAGGTGACAGGAATATTTTTGTATTGGCATTGTCAGTAGGTCGTTGTTCTTCTGGTTCAGTATGTATTTGTTCTGCTGGGTCAGTAGACATTGACTCGTCCGGGTCAGTAGGCCGTTGTTCTTTTGGATCAGTTTGCCTTTCTTCTAGGTCAGTAGGTATTTGTTCTTCTGGGGGAATTTGCCTTTCTTCTTCTAGGCTATTAGGTTTTTGTTCTTCTGGGTTAGTAGGCCGGTGTTCTTTTGGGTCAGTTTGCCTTTCTTCTAGGTCGGTAGGTCTTTGTTCTTCTGTCATATCTACGCCAGTATCTCTTCCTATTAGCTTAGGATTTGCATCTGTCTTGTTTTTGTTTGGATAGTCCTCCGAATTGTTCGTATTCCTTCCGGTTGGCGTATTTATTGTATATTTCTTCTTTGTTGTCTTCATAGTAGGACATCTAATTATGAGTTTCCTATATACGGTGTATCCGATTTGACTGTATAACACAATTAATGCAGTTACTATGCCAACGATAGTAATTCCTAGTATGCATTCGTATGCAATCCCAGCTATCATGTTACTATTCTTCAACTTCCCACAGCGCGCTCCAGTGATTCCATGGTCTTCATTTTTATATGGAAGAGTACCATATATAAAAGGAATGGGCAATGCAACCAAAAATGAAAATAAATATACTAAGAATACCACCCTTCTTTTGACAAAGACTGTCATTGGTCGTTTTGGTGTCTGACATACTTTCATATACCGCTGTATTGATATTATTAGTAGTAGTCCAATCGATGTATATGTAGTAGCTCCAATAAAGAATTGTATGGTTTGACATAAGATTCTGCTTGGAAATGTGACTTTTTTACATTTTTCAAAATTTCAGACGAGGCACAATGCACTACTGCTATTAAATCGGAAGCTGCTAAAATGGGGATAAAGTATCTTTCGTCGCTCACCGCTTTCATTTGACATGCGTACACTACAATTACAATGCTGTTCCCACATATTCCAACAACTAAATATACTGCAAACATCAATGTATCTGGAATTTAATTTAATATCATTTGGTCATTCCATTCATAGAAAGTAAAATTTTCCATTACGAACACAATACTATGAACTTGAAGTTGAAGTCAATCTCTCTAAAGGTGACCTTAGCTGACCTTAGCTGATCCTGTTTCGGCCCTTTGGGTGTACTTGCTACCAAAGACTTTCAAGCAATTTGCCTTTCTTATCGTATATCTATTGCAATACGTGATGTACGCTATTCCAGACAAACGTCGTGCCCACACAATAAGATATCTATGTTTGTGTTAAATCGATTTATAGTCAAAAATGCTAAATGTTCATCAAATTTTGTTTTAATTTCCTTAATTTAATATATTTTTGAAAAAAATTTCCACGGCTTCATTTTTTTTTCAATGATCATAATGACTTTAGTATCCTTTCGCAATTTTTTGTTCACAAAACCGGAACAGGAACGAATCAAAATATGCATAATGTAATCCAAAAAGGAAATTATTTGAAATACAATTATCCCAATATAATTAATTAGTCTCGTTATCACGACAGTCAATAGACACTGGTGATATATACAACATGCTACAAAGAGAGGAAAAATCTAACACACATAATTATTAGTGATCGCTCACTTTCCAGCTTGGTACAGACATTCCAATTAAAATGTCCGGGTTAAATAGACGTTAGAGAATACCGAAGGTGTAATCAAAAAAAGAAAATCAAGAGAAATTAGCAACATAGGGTACACAAGGCACAAGACGAAGACAAACAAAACAAATACACAACACAATATGTGTTGGACACCACTATTCGCAAACAAACAATCAAATGTCAAATTCATTGAATGAGGCAAAATCGATACCCCAAACACACAAATACATGACAGCTTACTTTCCTGGCTTGATACCGACACTTCAATAAAAAGTGCCTGGGTTTAGAAAAGTTAGAAGATACGAAAGAGGTAATCAGAAGCCGTGAATAGAAGAGGACCAACAATACAATGGCAACATGAAAAAGTACAAAAGGACAAACAACGATCTACAAAACATTACACAGAAAACTGGTTTTATGGGTTCAAGCCTCCCCTCTTATTGAAATGATGCTGTCATACAAGTGCTTTCCACATGTAAGCAAAGTGTCAATTATGAGATATAGCCGGGAGAAGAACGTTATTATTAAGACCTCTATATTCTCCAACATAATAGATAGACGTCACTTTCAACAATATTGCAGTAATATCGTGGCGCTCAGTTTTATTGGTGGAGGAAACCGGAGTATCCGGAGAAAACACCGACCGGCCGCGTAAGTCACTGACAAACATTATCACATAATGTTGTATCGAGTACGCCTCGCCTGAGCGGGATTCGAACTCACCGATCTTTGCGTTGTGTATTTTTGCACTCTATATGATAAAGTTTAAGTTTTCAGTTATGTTCAGTAAGTCAATTCTGAAATAAATGTTAAACAGTGATGGTCATCAATTCTACCAATATCAACAAAACTAACCTCTCGTCTTAACAGAACTCATTAAACACAAAAGAAATAAGACATATGACGTTGGAAATCCAGATCCTGGCTTGATTGATTGTTGGTGTTTTAAGCCACTTTCAGCAATATGTCAGCTATATCATGGCGACCATTTTTAGTGGTGGAGGAAGCCGGAGTATCCGGAGAGAACCACCGACCTTGGGCAAGCAATTGGTAAACTTTATCATTTACGGCTGTTAGTCGAGTGTACCCTTTTTTGTAATTTACAAAGCTGGGCGTGAACCCACGCCGTATTGGTGATAGGCTGTTAGATCTAACGACCTAACTCATTGAGCCACCCGAGCCCCATATCCTGACAACACAAACATGTAGTTTAATAGAAAAATTTTCTCCGGGTACGCCTGTTTCATCCAGCAATACAACTGGCCGATACTCTATCATTGCAATATTTTTGAAAGTGGCATTACAACAGTTATAATCAATAATCATTTAATACAGCCAGGAAATACATTTACAGTCGGGACATATATTTAACTTGTCAAAACGGAAATTATGTACGAATCAAATATTACTGCTCCCTCCCCTTTTTGTATTCAGTGAGTTAGTGTTTTGTTTTTGGACGAGAGTACTCAGTAGCTTCAACGATATCGAAAACATTGACACAAATATTGGACAGGTTTGACAACGATTTTTGAATGCCGCTGGAAAAGTATGCCGAGTTGAGATGTGACAAAAAGTTATATTCAATTGAAAATGTACCCAAAAAAAAACCATAATAACATTAATAAGTTAGTCGTAGAATTATACGTGTGATAACGGTTTATTTCATCGTTTGTTACCTTCAAGGAATATTGATTTTAAGATATATTTCTAGCACAAACCCCGATCATCTTTCTATGTAGGTTATGGATTTAATCGATATAATTGTTTGCTTTTGAACCTTAAAATTAAAGTTAATTATATCCTGTCATAGTCTTTGCAAAATATGTGTCTGGCATGTGGGAAATCTCACATCCGTTTCCGTTCTACTGGTACCTTCGTTTGTTCCTACCATTGTACCAGTTGTTGCCTAGTACACAGGCATACACGTTCTAAGAAAAGTTTAGAGTCATCCCCGTGTGGCATGTGGCAAATCTCACTTCCGTTTTCTCTATACTGGTACATTCGCTCTTTCCTACCATTGTACCAGTTGTTACTTACTGCATATGCATATACGTTGCAGGAAAATTTTAGAGTTATTCCGAAATTTCAAATCCATGAAAGCGTAAACGAAGGGATTGACTATGTTATTGATGATAAACATCTGATACAAGAAGATAATTCCTGGTCGTTGTGTATTGGACAGTTGTTCCCAGAAATATGGAGAAATGCCTTCGATGATTAGCAGTATAACCTTAGGAACGTAACTTAGTAGAAACACTATTGTAATTACTAGAAACATCATTGTAATTTTATTAGTCAGCTGACGATTTTTCATTTTTCGACTCTTTGAAGTTATATATTTAATTTTCACTCCTTTTCTGCCATTTATTGGAATATTATTTGAAGTTGCTACCGGTTCATCTAATGACATAGCATCGCAATTTACATCCGTATCTTCAACCTCAGTAGTTGACGTCACATGTGTGTCTTCCTTAGAGAATGTTGATGATTCATGTACTTCCGGTTTTATATTTAGTTCCGGTCGTGTGTGTGGTTGCTCATATTTATCACATTGTAATGTTTTATATACTCTGTATCCAATTTTACTGT
The DNA here is from genome assembly GCA_002080005.1 of Gigantidas platifrons. Taxonomy (NCBI): domain Eukaryota; kingdom Metazoa; phylum Mollusca; class Bivalvia; order Mytilida; family Modiolidae; genus Gigantidas; species Gigantidas platifrons. The sequence goes on from MJUT01023287.1 coordinate 462,355, forward strand.
AAAGTCCAATAAGAACTATGACTATGATAAAGGCACTTAGGCCTATGACAACTCCGTAAATAGATCGTACCAGTTTGTTACCTTCTTTTACTTTCCCACATTGACTTCCGGTAATTATGTATTCTGTAGTTTTGAATGTAACAACGCCATAAACAAAAGGAATAGGTATCGCAAACAAAACCGCAAAGACAAAGGCAATGCAAACTATACACCATTTAACGTACAATGGCATCGGTGGTCTAAGCGGTTTGCATACTTTGATATATCTTTGAACTGCAATTATAACCAATAAGAGAATGGGCATGTAGGTGGTTAGTCCAAGAAAGAATTGAGCAATCTGACACAATATGATATTATAAACGCTAACGTGGTGTGTATTTTTGTAAATGCACCATAGTGAGATGTATGATGCACTTATCATATCACAAACTGCCAAAATTGGTATGAAATAACGCTCGTCATTTTTCTCCTTCATTTGGAATGTATATACAGCAATGACAATTAGATTTCCAAACACACCAATAATAAGGTACAATGAAAGTATCACAATATTTGGAATTAAGTTTTGTGTAATTTCAGCATTCCATTCTTCCAGTGTTATGTTCGACATGATTTCCTCAGACGGTAGCCACACTGAAACAAGTAAGCTCCCTGTCAACCACTTTTAAATTATTTGGTTATCCATTCTTTTGACTTTGAGCGTACTTGATAAATGCTCTGAGCGAGCGTACTTGATGAATGTTCTGAGCGATCGTACTTGATGTAGGTTCTGAGCTAGCGTAATTGATGAATGCTCTGAGCGAGCGTATTTGATGAATGTTCTGAGCAAGCGTACTTGATGAATGTTCTGAGCAAGCGTACTTGATGAATGTTCTGAGCGAGCCTACTTGATGTAGGTTCTGAGCGAGCGTACTTGATGAATGTTCTGAGCGAGCGTTCTTGGTGTAGATTCGCTTATATTATTATTCCATCAAATTCGTCGTGTGCGTGAAATTAGATATCTATGTTTTTATTAAGTTATTCCCAGCTTATACGAATGCCATTTTGACATGCCAAATGAATGCACAATGTATTTGTTCTTCATTTAAACAAACATACTACAAACAGTACTCCTCTAAGCTTAATATCAAAGTAAAAATGTAAAACAAAATATGTCCTTCTTTGTTTCTACTTCCTTATTATTTACATCACATTTTCTTTTTCAATTGTGCACTATTTTTGTTGCTACAATAATAAACGGGAAGTAATTTTGTCAGTCTTGATTTTTCGTCCTTGTTGCTTTCTTTTCCTATCTTAATTGTCAATACCAGCTACATAGAACATAGATATCAAGTTTAATTCGTCCTTGTTGCTTTCTTATCTTAATGTGAAATTGTCAATACATGTACCAGTAACGGTAGAGATGTTGGCCTATAACACGAGTTTAGCCCGCCACTTTTCATTTGAAGTGTCTATGCCACACTCGGAATGAGGGAGATAAGCTATATGTGTGTTAGGATAATAAATGTTTTGCCCATTTGTCTACAATTAATCGATTTAATTTTAGAACTGTTCCTACAGTGTGGTATTTTTGATTTGATTTTTATTTTATCAATAACAGTAGACCGAGTGACCACACCAATGTTTTATTCCATGAACTTTCACGACACAAACAGCATGCAGAGATATAAGAAGTGTTGTGTGAGGACAGTCCATTAATCACGTTCGAATGCTGGGTAAATCATTGATCGATCACTACGTGTATAAGATCATGAACATAGACGAAAAAAAGTAAGGAACACGGAATCCATCAAACACCTATGAACATATGTGCCCCGAAAGTGTAAGTTTTTGCTCCACATGTAACAGAAACACACCCGTACGGGGTACATGTACTATTCTATCGCTCTATCAAGAAAATTCAAATAAGATACACAGTTATCTTTGAAACACACAGCTTAGAGATCAATAAATTTATGATTGTGATAATAAACTCTCCGAAGTGAAGACGTAGATCTAATTATCACGAACACTATGCATCTAGCTTGGCGGAAACCCCTACTTTATCAAGAAAATTCAGATAGGATACACACACTTTGGAGTATTGATTGAGATAGATACACTATGCAGTAAGGTTAAATTTCCTTCAGATTAGTAAGAAGAGTTTGAAGATATTAAAGGGGTAAATCGAACAAGAACAGACAACACAATGGACAAAAGAAAAAAAGTACCTAATGACAAACAACGATCTACAACACATACACATACAACTGAAGATAGAGTAACACGAACCCCACTAAAACAGGGGGTTAACGCAGGTGCTCTGGAAGGGTAAGCAATTCCTACTGCACTGGTAGCTCCCGTCGTGTTAATCTAGTTACAACCCCGGTGATAAGTCATGAATGAGGAAAGGACCGGGAGTTGTTTACGACAAGTGGAACATATCCGTGGTGTCATCAAGAAGGGGCTGTGTGTCGATGTCAGACATTCAAAACATAGTTCATTCTGGTCAGAAAAGACAGGACTTCCCGTGTGGTCAATAATGTGCAGAGAAACTAAAGATTGCTACACGTGGAAAATGGCACTTTTTATCAAAAACATATGTATTCCTAGCAATAGTAATATGACTTATCATCCTTTTCCCTCCCGCTATATCTACCTACTGACTCCATAAGCAAAAGTCGTATCAAAATTCGCGTGAGCTGAGCAGGACTTATCAACAGTCAGCAGGAGTTATCACCAAATTCTCACAACATTTAAACGATAATTCCTGTGAAGATGACAA
>MJUT01023287.1:465462-486263 GCA_002080005.1 Gigantidas platifrons
TTGAATCGTTTGATATTTCCCGCGAAAATACAAATATCGAAACATATAGATATATCCGTCTTTATTTTTGATTTAAGGATGATATACATGTCATCTGAATGTTAATATGATTGATAATGAAAAATATCAGCCTGCTCGACAGAATATGAAGTTTGTGACTTCGCTCACTCGACAACAAACTTCATATTCTGGCTCGGCATGCTGATATTTTCGGTTCACTCAATTCACATCCAGATAACATACATATAACGTATGTACCCCTAACAATAGTAATATGACATATAACGTATGTACCCCTAACAATAGTAATATGACATATAACGTATGTACCCCTTACAATAGTAATATGACATATATCGTATGTACCCCTAACAATAATAATATGACATATAACGTATGTACCCCTAACAATAGTAATATGACATATAACGTATGTACCCCTAACAATAGTAATATGACATATAAGGTATGTACCCCTAACAATAGTAATATGACATATAAGGTATGTACCCCTAACAACAGTTATATGACATATAACGTATGTACCCCTAACAATCGCTTTATTGCATGTAACGTCTGTCTGCTTTCATCTCAAAGTACTGTAGATAATTAATTGTTTAATTAAATTCTTTATATCCGATATAGCCACCGTATGACAGCTAACATACATGGAATGAAATATAACATTTGATGCATCATCCATTTGCGTTAAGATGAGGAAACGTTGCTAGTCCGTTGTAGAAATTTGGTATATCATTATACCATAGCATTAACATGATTAAATAGTTTGTATTTTTGATCGGCCTGAAGTGCGTTGGGGTAAGCAATTTTTTGGTAATTTGTCTTTTTTGACAAATTACCCAGGCATATATTTCAGTCTAAAGGTAGCACATTTCAAAGTGCCTATTGCTACATATATAATATCAGAGCAGAGCTTAAATGAAGTACATGTACAGCTAAATGATTAAATACAACGAAAACAGTGCAACCCTCCACTAGTATAGTTTTATTGCTCCCTGAACTTTAAATTATTTGGCTAACCAACACCACAGATGTCTACCAATTTCGTGCTCTGAAAGATTTTATCAATTATTCGGTTTTACAATCTTTTGATTTTGAGCGTACCTGATGAAGATTATTGCAGAAACCCGTCGTGTGCATTACATTAGATATCTACGTTTTATTAGACTTAACAATAAGGTAAAAGTACTTTAGAAAATAAAAATAATTTTTTTCCCACCCATTTAAATAGTTGATGTTCTTGCGGTGTTGTTAGCCGGTTTTGTCCTCCTGTATAGAAACTTTGGTTTACTTGCTCCCAAAACTATAAATAACGGAGCTTTCCACCCTCTCGACTTTGATCGTACCTGATGAAGGTTACTCCTGAAGTGCGTCGTACGCACTAAATTTGATAGCTACGGTTTCTTTTTACTACAGTGAATAACTACAATGTCTGATAATTATATGTGTAGGAAAACACACCAGGACCTGGATTTCCAATGTCAAATATCATGGTCTCTTTGTTGTATATATACGATCACCATACGAAAATTATTCAGATCTGTTCCGTCATTGTTTGATATATAATGTATGTATGTATGTTTCCGGTTGATCAATAAAACATGTGGTTGAAAAGTAAAAGATGTTGTTCTAAAGCCACGTACGAATTATTGATGAGATGCGACCTCAAACAGTTCCCCAAACACAGTAATATGACATATTTTTGTGTTCAGTGAGTTCAGTTAAGATGATTAGTCATTTTGTTGATATTGGTGGAATTAATGACCATCCTCGTATAAACTTTCTTTTCATAATTAAATAAATTAATTTCTGGTAGGACCGTCGTGGTCGTGATCGTATGGTAGTTAAATTTCAACAACCTATGCAATCAGTGCCTATCGCTACTAACGTTGTGAGTTCGAACTACGCTCGGGTGAGGTGTACTCGATACAACATTATGTGATAAAGTTTGTCAGTGACTTGCGGCAGGTCACTGATAAACTGACCGCCACGATATAGCTGAAATATTTTTGAAAGTGGCGTTAAACACCATAACCCTATCGAAACCAACATCAATAGCTGGTAAGCAATAAAACAATTGGAGATAAAAATAATTCAGCTTATGCTAATGTATATTTTATAATATATATACATTGAAGTACATGGAACATTTAGATAATGTTTAGAAAAATACGTACTCCATCAGCAACACTAAATGAATAAACAAATCATAAAAGGAAGTTAATTCTATAATTCTAACATGGCCTCCTTCTTTCGTTTTGTCACCAAACGAGCGAGTTATCCACAAAATCACACACAAAACGAAGTCATGCAAAGACATGGAGTGTGGAAAAAGAACTTAGAGTGGATTATGCAGGCTTCCCGCGGTTCACATATTAAGCTAGGGCCCGGGTGGCTCAATGAGTTAGGTAGTGGATTACCTAACAACTCATTCAAGCCTATCACCAATACGACGTGGGTTGGCGCCCGGTTTTGTAAATTACAAAAAAAGTGCATTAGACTAGCAGCAGCAAGTGATAAAGTTTATTAGTTGCTTGCCCATGGTCAGTGGTTCTCTGCGGGTACTCCGGCTTCTTCCACCACTAAAACTGGTCGTCATGATATAGCTGAAATATTGCTGAAAGTGGCGTTAAATACCAAAAATCTAAATCAAAATCAAATATTACAATACATCGTTACGATTTATAATTCATCAATATACACTCTTGGACAAAATCATAGACAAAACAAAGTCATGCAAAGATATGGAGTGTGGGATATAAAGAACTTAGAGTGGATTATACAGGATTCCCGCGGTTCACATAATATGCTTATTGCAAGCACTAAAAATATATTCTCTAGATCCCATTTTGGAAGCTGGTAGTATGTCGCTTAAACATAATCGTTTAACCATAGCTGGATAATAGGTATGTTCGCTGCTCGCTGTTTTCATATGTCTATTAAATACACAAAATAATATGTCTTCAAATCCAGCTTTGATGAAAACAACATACGGTACCCAAGGCACAAGACGAAGACACACAAAACAAATGTACAACACAATATGTGTTGGACACCACTATTCGCAAACAAACAATCAAATGTCAAATTCGTCGAAAGAGGCAAAATCAATACCCCAAACACACAAATACATGACAGCTTACTTTCATGGCTTGATATCAACGCTTCAATAAAAAGTTCCTGGGGTATCCGGAGAACACCATCGACCTGCCGCGCAAGTCACTGACAAATGTTATCACATAATGTTGTATCAAGTACGCCTCGCCTGAGCGGGATTCGAACTCACCGATCTTTGCGTTGTGTATTTTGGCACTCTATATGATAAAGTTTTATTTTTCAGTTATGTTCAGTAAGTCAATTCTGAAATAAATGTTAAAAAGTGATGGTCATCTATTCTACCAATATCATCAAAACTAACCTCTCGTCTTAACAGAACTCATTAAAAACAAAAGAAACAAGACATATGACGTTGGAAATCCAGATCCTGGCTTGATTGATTCTGATTGATTTTTGGTGTTTAACGCCACTTTCAGCAATATGTCAGCTATATCATGGCGATCATTGTTAGTGGTGGAGGAAGCCGGAGTACCCGAAGAGAACCACGGACCCTGGGCAAGCAATTGGTAAACTTTATCACTTGCGGCTGCGATTCGAGTGCACCTTTTTTGTAATTTACAAAGCTGGACGCGAACCCACGCCGTATTGGTGATAGGCTTGTATGAGCTGTTAGATCCAGTGACCTAACTCATTGAGTCGCCCGGGCCCAAATCCTGGCTCCAGACAACACACACATGTAGTTTAATGGAAGCATTTTTTCCGGGTATGCCTGTTTCATCCAGCAATAAAAATGACCGATACTATATCAATGAAATATTGTTGAAAGTGGCATTAAAACAGTTATAATCAATAATCATTTAATACAGCCAGGAAATACATTCACAGTCGGAACATATTTTTAACTTGTCAAAACGCACAGTTTTTTGTTTTTTTTTGTTTTTGGACGAGAGTACTCGGTAGCTTCAACGATATCGAAAACATTGACAGAAGTATTGAACGGGTTTGACAACGATTTTTGAATGCAGCTGAAAAAGTATGCCGAGTTGAGATGTGACAAAAAGTTATATTCAACTGAAAATGTACCCAATAAAAAAAACCCATAATAACATTAATAAGTTAGTCTTAGAATCATACGTCGTGTGATAACAGTTTATTTCATTGTTTGCTACCTTCAAGGAATATAGATTTTAAGATCTTTTCATTTTTAGCACAATCCCCGATCATCTTTCTATGTAGCTTATGGATTTAATTGATATAATTGTTTGCTTTTGATCCTTAAAATGAAAGTTAATTATATCCTGTCATAGTCGTTCCAAAATATGTGTCTGGCGTGTGGGAAATCTCACTTCCGTTTCCATTCTACTGGTACCTTCGTTTGTTCCTACCATTGTACCAGTTGTTGCCTACTACACAGGCATACACGTTCTAAGAAAAGCTTAGAATCATTCCCGTGTGGCATGTGGAAAATCTCACTTCCGTTTTCTCTATACTGGTACATTCTTTCTTTCCTATCATTGTACCAGTTGTTACTTACTGCATATGCATATACGTTGCAAGAAAAGTTTAGAGTTATTCCGAAATTTCAAATCCATGAAAGCGTAAACGAAGGGATTGACTATGTTATTGATGATAAACATCTGATAGGAGAAGACAATTCCTGGTCGTTGTGTATTGGACAGTTGTTCCCAGAAATATGGAGAAATGCCTTCGATGATTAGCAGTATAACCTTAGGAACGTAACTTAGTAGAAACACTATTGTAATTACCAGAAACATCATTGTAATTTTATTAGTCAGTTGACGATTTTTAATTTTTCGACTCTTTGAAGTTATATATTTCATTTTCACTTCTTTGCCGCCATTTGTTGGAATATTATTTGAAGTTGCTACCGATTCATCTAATGGCGTAGCATCGCAATGTACATCCGTATCTTCAACCTCAGTAGTTGACGTCATATGTGTGTTTTCCTTAGAGAATGTTGATAATTCCTGTACCTCCGGTCGTGTGTGTGTTTGCTCATATTTATCACATTTCAATGTTTTATATACTCTGTATCCAATTTTACTGTAAAGTCCAATAAGAAGTATGACTATGATCAAGGCACTTAGGCCTATGACAACTCCGTAAATAGATCGTACCAGTTTGCTACCTTCTTTTACTTTTCCACATCGACTTCCGGTAATTATGTATTCTGCAGTGTTGAATGGGGCAACACCATAAACAAAAGGAATAGGTATCGCAAGCAAAACCGCAAAGACAAAGGCAATGCAAACTATACACAGTTTAACGTACAATGGTATCGACGGTCTTAGCGGTTTGCATACTTTGATATATCTTTGAACTGCAATTATAACCAATAAGAAAATGGGCATGTAGGTGGTTAGTCCAACGAAGAATTGAGCAATTTGACACACTATGATATTATAAAAGCTAACGTGGTGTGTATTTTTGTAAATGTACCATAATGAGTTGTATGATGCACTTATCATATCACAAACTGCCAAAATTGGTACGAAATAACGCTCGTCATTTTTCTCCTTCATTTGGAATGTATATACAGCAATGACAATTAGATTTCCAAACACACCAATAATAAGGTACAATGAAAGTATCACAATATTTGGAATTAAGTTTTGTGTAATTTCAGCATTCCATTCTTCCAGTGTTATGTTCGACATGTTTTCCTCAGACGGTAGCCACACTTTAACAAGTACTCTCCCTGTCAACCACTTTTAAATTATTTGGTTATCCATTCTTTTGACTTTGAACGTACTTGATGAATATTCTGAGCGAGCGTACTTGATGTAGGTTCTGAGCGAGCGTACTTGATGTTGGTTCCGAGCGAGCGTACTTGATGTAGGCTGTGAGCGAGCGTACTTGATTGAGGTTCTGAGCGAGCGTACTTGATGTAGGTTCTGAGGGATCGTAATTGATGAATGTTCTGAGCGAACGTACTTGATGTAGGTTCTGAGCGAGCGTACTTGATGTAAGTTCTGAGCGAGCGTACTTGATGTAGGTTCTGAGCGAGCGTACTTGATGTAAGTTCTGAACTAGTGTACTTGATGCAGGTTCTGAGCGAGCGTACTTGATGAATGTTCTGAGAGAGTACTTGATGTAGGTTCAATTATATTATTATTCCATCACATTCGTCGTGTGCGTCTATGTTTTTTTTAAGTTATTCCCAGCTTCTACGAATGCTATTTTGGCATGCCAAATGAATGCAAAATGCATTTGTTCCTCAGTTAAACAAACATACAACAAACAGTACTCTTCTAAAGATAATATCAGAATAAAAAAAATTGAAAACGAAATATGTCCTTGTTAGTTTCTACTTCCTTATTATTTACATCACATTTTCATTTCCAATTGTGCACAATTTTTATTGCTACAATAATAAACGGGAAATAATGTTGTCAGTCCTGAGGTTTCTGGAATAACCTTCATCAGATACACTCAAAATCGAGAAATTGGAAAAACAAATTATTCAAAAGTGTTTGGGAGAAATAATACCAAAAGTCAAAATCGTCTAAGGTCATCAATGCCTGAGGTAGGAAACCATTAAGAGTGTAGACCTGGGTTACCCTAAAATTTTCCCATCATTCATTTTTTTTTTTAAATTTGCATCATGGAATAGTTATGTCTAAATACATTATCTGCCAAAGTTTCAAAAAATTTCACCGTGCCGTTTTCTCCATAGCACATCCTAAATATTGCAATATTGGGGGTATTTTTGACGCCAGATGGTAATACTAATTTCGGAAGATTCTAATAGATATGCACATTTATTTGTGATTGAAAGGGAATAGTTTGGCTTTAATACACTTGAGAGTGTTGTTGTTGAATAGATATGAAATATCGTGGCATATCTGAATATTCTGTTTGGAGATAATCACGTGCAAAACAGTGAAAACTGCAAAAAAGGGGGGATGCCCTGAGGACCACCTTGGTATTAAAAATCGGATTAAAAAATATCCTGTCATTTAATTTTCACAAAAAAATGTCACACTGAAGAATAGACATATAGACATCATTGCACCAAATTTTACAAACTTTTACCGTCAGCTTTTTAAAATATTTAGATTTATGTTTTTCATGGATGGCACCCAGAAAATGAAATTGTCGAGGAAAGTTATCACACACCCATCTTTTGCTAGTTTCTTTGTTTGTGAGATAAAAATTAACTAGTTACCAATAACAAAAAACTTTTGAATTCTTATAATTGACACAGTGAATGTCCAAATTACTAAATGACTACATTTGTCTTTTTTTATTTTCAGGTCGGCTGGGGAGGGAGAGTGGTGGTTTAATTGATTAATTCATAACACAAACACACACAAAAAAAACCCCAAAAAACACAGACAGCCACCCAGCTGTATTGTTATATTCCTTCAAATTCTGTGCTACAGTTGTATTCGTTTGATTCTGGTTATTCTTTAGTTGTCTTAAGAGAAGGTGGCGGCGGTATAAGAGAGGATCAGATATTACAATGTTTTCCCCAAACATAGCTTTCTATTTTATTTACTACCAAAAAATGAATTTGCTATATAGTTTCATAATATTAAAGATTCTGGTGTATATATCTAATGTTTTTTACAAACCCTTGAAATTCAATAGAAAAAGTTTGTCACACAAATAGTTTTACATTTCTGGCATTTTTGACAACATATTTCGATGAACATTTTTTCTGGAAAGAGATATTTCAATGATATTTTGTGGACACCAGCATATTATAATAACACACTGCCTGACATTGGCATAAGCAGCAATAAGATATAACAATGCAAGGAGCACAGCTATGGAAAGGTAAAAGAAAAAGGAGTTTATTTAACTGGCCATATCCAATGTAAACAATCTTTGTCATCAAGAAGCTTGGAATTGAGGGAGAATTTTCAAACCCACAGATGATCATGTATTTGAGAAGACACTGAAAAAAAAAGTTATCTCCCATACCCCAGGCCTAACCCCTTAAGTTAAATAATAATTGCATTATTTAGAAACTGACCTGTAAATTTAAATATCAAATACATGTAGAAGGACTAGTACAAGTAAAACAACATAAGCATACATAAGTTATGGTAATAAGGGAAGAAAAATAAAATAACTCATATATAAAGTTCAAGATTAGAACTTGAGTTTTTTTTTACAATTATGGTCATTCAGTTACGTATTTTACTCTCCTGTGGAAAACACTTGCATCATCGCATCATTTCAATAAAAACGAATTTATCCCCGACGCTTTTAAGTGTCTTTACCAAACCTGGAATGTGGAAGCTCATTTATATGTGTTAGGAGAACTTCTCAAAAGCAACAGTCATATACCATTAAACTTATACGTCCATAACAATCGCTTCATTTACATGTTAGGGACCGTCGTGGTCGTGATCGTATGGTAGTTGGATTTACAACTAGCTATGCAATCAGTGCCTACCACCACAAACGTTTTCAGTTCGAATTCCGTTCAGGCGAGGTGTACTCGATACAACACTAAAACTGGTCGCCATGATATAACTGAAATATTGTTGAAAGTAGCGTTAAGCACCAAAAATCAATCAATCAATCGAATTATTAATGAGATGCGACCTCAAACAGTTCCCCAAACACAGTAATATGACACCTTTTTGTGTTCAGTGAGTTCAGTTAAGATGATTAGTTTTTTTGTTGATATTGCTGGAATTAATTACCATCCTCGTATAAACTTTCTTTTCATAATTAAATAATGGTCGTGATCGTATGGTAGTTAAATTTAAACTACCTATGCAATCAGTGCCTATCGCTACTAACGTTTTGAGTTCGAACTAAGCTCGGATGAGGTGTACTCGATACAACATTATGCAATAAAGTTTGTCAGTGACTTGCGACAGGTCGGTGATTTTCGCCGGGTACTCCGGTTAACTCCGCTAATAAAACTGACCGCTACGATATAGTAGACTGACAATATTGCCTGTCTCAATCTAATCGATATAGAGACAGCGAAAGACTAATTTGTCGTTGGCGTTCTTACTTAGCTCTTTTTTGATTGGTAGAGCTATTTTTAGTTACAAATACTGGGAAAACTCTTCTTTTCTAATTTCTGACTCTATAGAGCGTACCTCTTTCTTATTTTCGCCGCAAACACAGCACACTTTTGTTGATTTGGTCGGCGTTAAGCTGATCGAACTCATGTTTACAACATCTTCTCAGCATCATCATCATCCCTGTTTGAATATTTCTCCCGCTCGTTTACACCGGAAGTTCAATATTTATGAAAAAACGTTCTAATTTTATTTCATGATTTTCATAGAAGAATAATCTCTTTACCTTTAAAATACTCATTTGTATCAGTTAAAATAAATTAAGGATAAAACAGACCAAGGATTTTATGGTGATGATGTCACCTAAGTAGAAATTCCACTGCGACAGATTAGTGTTTATCTGTCCCTTGAGCCGAGGTACGAGCCAGGGGACAGAACTCGTCAGTCTATACGATATAGCTGAATAATTTATTGAAAATGGCGTTAAACACGAAAACCCTAATCACAATCATTTCATCCATCTATTTTCCTCTCAAAGTACTGTACTAGTTTATGGATAATTAATTGTCTAATTAAATCGTTTTTGTTCGATATAGCCATCGTATGACTACTAGTTACATGGAATCATATGGCAAAATCAAGCCGTTTTCCTCATTTGCATACGTCGCCATTTTTTTTAAATGGCGTCGATGCGCTGGTCAATTTCAATAGCAATTTTTCAAAAAATTGCTATTTTAGAAATAATAGAGTTCCTGGTCAATTTGCGATGTGCGAAAATTTACCCTGACACCGTTTTCAGTTCAATTCCCAAATTTCAATTTACTTTGATATAAAACAGTGGTTCCTGGGTGATATCAGAAAAATGAATATTATTCTTTCAATATCTATGCAAAAAGTAAAAAAATCACAAGATTGAAAGGGACACAATAAAAAACTATTACTGTTGATGCGATGCAAATTTATAAAATTTCCGGTCTTAAATTTCCGGAATAAACATGCAAACATTGTCATAAATAAAGAACAAAGGTTCTCAGCAGCTTTACATTTCAGTGAGTTTGATGTCCTGAAAACGAATATATGTCACGGTTCCCTTGAGGTATGTAAGACTTACTGAACAAATATATATTCCATACATAATTCTGTCTGCATCTTGACACCGATTGAAATAAAAATAACTTATCACGTGATTAAAAATGAATTTGAGGTGCCGTAAAAGGGATACAAGCACATTTTTGTAATGAATATATTTTCAAAAATTAAGTCACAAATTAAGTCAAAAATGAATATTCATGAACTCATGAATTAAAAAGTAGCCGCGGCTTTGCCATATATGAAACATAACTCCAACATTTAATGCATCCATTTACATTAAGATGAGGAAATAGTTTTCATCTACAGAAGAGAATTTGCTATATCATTTTACTGTAGCATTAAAATGATGAAATAGTTTGTATTTTTGATCGTTCTGAAGTGCGTTGGGGTAAGCAATTTTTTGGTAATTTGTCTTTTTGAAAAATTGCCCAGACATATATTTGTGAAGGTAGAACATTTCAATGCCTATAAGTTTATATATAATATCAGAAGAGCACTTAAATGATGCACATGCGCAGTTAAATAACTAAAGACGACGAGAACGAAAACACTACAACTCTTCACTAATATAGCATATCATTCGAATTAGCAATAATATATAAAATCTTTAAAAAAAGAAAAAAAAAAGAAAATTCAAATTTTCCCTACCATTTAAATAGTTGATCTTCTTGCACTGTTCTTATCCGATTTTATCCATCCTGTATAGGCCCTTTGGTTTTCTTGCTCTTAAAACTTTTTGGATTATGGGGCTTTAAAACCTTTCGATTTTGAGCGTAACTGATGTAAGTTATTCCTGAAGCGCGTCGTATGCACTAAATTTAATATCTACGTTATTTTGTTTACTACAGTGATTAATTACAATGTCGGATGATTATGTGTGTAGGAAAACAAACCGGGACCTAGATTTCCAATGCCAAATATCATGGTCTCTTTGTTGTATATACGGAAATTCTTCATATCTGTTCCGTCATTGTTTGATATATAATGTATGTATGTATGTTTTCAGGTTGATAAAGAAAACATGTGGTTGAAAAGTAAAAGAGTTGTTCTAAAGCCAAGTACGAATTATTGACGAGGGGCCCGGGTGGCTCAATGAGTTAGGTCGTTGGATCTAACAACTCAAACAAGCCTATCACCAATACGACGTGGGTTCGCTCCCGGCTTTGTAAATTACAAAAAGGGTGCACTCGACTTGCAACAGCAAGTGATAAAGCTTGCCAGTAGCTTGCCCACGGTTGGTGGTTCTCTCCGGGTACTCCGGTTTCCTCCACCACTAAAACTGGTCGCCATGATATAACTGAAATATTGTTGAAAGTGGCGTTAAGCACCAAACATCAATCAATCAATCGAATTATTGATGAGATGCGTCCTCAAACAGTTCCCCAAACACAGTAATATGACACCTTTTTGTGTTCAGTGAGTTCAGTTAAGATGATTAGTTTTTTTGTTGATATTGCTGGAATTAATTACCATCGTCGTATAAACTTTCTTTTCATAATTAAATAAATTAATTTCTGGTAGGACCGTCGTGGTCGTGATCGTATGATAGTTAAATTTCAACTACCTATGCAATCAGTGCCTATCTCTACTAACGTTGTGAGTTCGAACTACGCTCGGATGAGGTGTACTCGATACAACATTATGTGATAAAGTTTCTCAGTGAAAGGCGGCAGGTCAGCGATACACTGACTGCCACGATATAGCCTATCCAAACCAACACCAATAGCTGGTAAGCAATAAAATAATTGGAGATAAAAATAATGCAGCTTATCCTAATGTACATTTTATAATATATATACATTGAATTACATGGAAGATTTAGATAATGTAAAGAAAAATACGTACTTCATCAGCAACATTAAATGAATAAACAAATCATAAAAGGAAGTTAATTCAATAATTCTAACATGGCCTCCTTCTTTGGTTTTGCCACCAAACGAGCGAGTTATCCACAAAATCATACACAAAACGAAGTCATGCAAAGACATGGAGTGTGGAAAAAAAGAACTTAGAGTGGATTATGTAGACTTCCAGCGGTTCACATATTATGCTAAGGTCCGAGTGGCTCAATGAGTTAGGTAGTGGATTACCTAACAACTCATACAAGCCTATCACCAATACGACGTGGGTTCGCACCCGATTTTGTAAATTACAAAAAAGGTGCATTAGAATCGCAGCCGCAAGTGATAAAGTTTATCAGTTGCTTGCCCATGGTCGGTGGTTCTCTCCGGGTACTCCGGCTCCTTCTACCACTAAAACTGGTCGTCATGATATAGCTGAAATATTGCTGAAAGTGGCATTAAACACCAACAATCTAAATCAAATCAAATATTACAATCAATCGTTACGATTTATAATTCATCAGTATACACTCTTGGACAAAATCATAGACAAAACAAAGTCATGCAAAGATATGGAGTGTGGGAAAAAATAGAACTTAGAGTGGATTATGCAGGATTCCCGCGGTTCACATATTATACTTATTGCAAGCACTGAAAATGTATTCTCTAGATCCCATTTTGGAAGCTGGTAGTATATCGCTTAAACATAATCGTTTTAACATAGCTGGATAATAGGTATGTTCGCTGCTCGCTGTTTTCATATGCCTATTAAATACACAAAAAAATATATCTTGAAATCCAGCTTTGATGAAAACAATATGGGCATGAACACAATCACTTATTCATAGCTGTATTATATGAATGTATGTTGCACGCTGTTTTGATATGTATACACAGAAAATATATTGAACAGATATATCATGTTTGGAGGGGTATTTGTGAAAAATAAAAGTCGATAGACGAAAAATTTCCCGAGCCGTTATGCGAGTGAAATTTAGTCTGAAGACTGGTATTTTTCGCAAATACCCCCCCCCCCATATGATATATCTGTTTAATTACACCGAATATTATTTAGGACACTGGCTAAATAAATAATACCTTTTGTTTGTCATTTTCATAAATATTCTGTTTTCATTGTTTGTTTCAGGAACGTTTTAACTTGTAATAAAACTTTTGAGGAATTTTGATTTTTGTTAAGGTTTTTACTGTTTTACGTTTATATCGGAACACTTCCGGGTTTCAAATTTGATTAATCAAGTGACCTTACGTATAAAGGTAAAGAAGATATATTCCGAATGAATTTGGCGCGAGGGTCAAAAAGTGAAATATGTTTTCGTAAATACCACGGCACAGAGGGAATAAAAGTTAAATCCACACGCAAAAAACAGAGCAGTGGTAAAAAGACCGAAATTAATCCTAAATATGAAAATACACGAACAATATCAAAATACATGATTCTTATATAAGGTGTAATTAATCTTCCAGTTTCGAGAAAAAAAAATATTATGGGCATGAACATAATCGTTTAAACATAGCTTTAGTGTCATCACGGAACTGACTATCCATGAATGCATATATAAATGGGTTAACTATGCTATTGATGATATACGTCTGGTAAGAAAAATGTAAACAGAAGTCTTTGTACGTCAGATAAATTTTCCCAAAAGTCTTGATAAATCCCTTCTATGATAAGAAGTATCACCTTTGGTAGAAAACTAACCATAAACAATAGCGCTATTATGAAAAACATCAACGTCAGCTTGTTTGCGATTCTTCTGTGTGCCTTTTTACGCTTTTTAGAACAAGGCGACGGGAATGTTTTTGTACTGGCATTGCCAGTAAGCCGTTGTTATCCTGGTTCAGTATGTATTTGGTCTCCTGGGTCAGTAGGCATTGGTTCGCTCAGGTCAGTAGGCCATTGTTCTTTCGGATCAGTTTGCCTTTCTTCTAGGTCAGTAGGTATTTGTTCTTCTGAGTTAGTAGGATTTTGTAAGTCTAGGTCAGTAGTCCTTTGTTCTTCTGTCATATCTACGTCAGTATCTCTACCTATTAGCTTAGGATTTGCATCTGTCTTGTTTTTGTTTGGATAGTCCTCCGAATTGTTCGTATTCCTTCCGGTTGGCGTATTTATTTTATATTTCTTCTTTATTGTCTTCATGGTAAGAAATCTAATTATGAGTTTCCTATATATGGTGTATCCGATTTTACTGTATAAAACAATTAATGCAGTTACTATGCCAACGGTAGTAATTCCTAGTATGCATTCGTGTGCAACCCCAGTTATCATGTTACTAATCTTCAACTTCCCAAAGCGCGTTCCATTGATTCCATGGTTTTCATTTTTATATGGAAGAGTACCATATATAAAAGGAATGGGCAATGCAACCAAAAATGAAAATAAAAATAGTAGGAATACAACCCTTCTTTTGACAAAGACTGTCATTGGTCGTTTTGGTGTCTGACATACTTTCATATACCGCTGTATTGTTATTATTAGTAGTAGTCCAATCGATGTACATGCAGTAGCTCCAATAAAGAATTGTATGGTTTGACATAAGATTCTGCTTGGAAATGTGACGTATTTTACATTTTTCAAAATGTCAGACGAGGCATAATACACTACTGCTATTAAATCGGAAGTTGCTAGAATGGGGATAAAGTATCTTTCGTCGCTCATCTCATTCATTTGGCATGCATACACTACAATTACAATGCTGTTCCCACATATTCCAACAACTAAATATACTGCAAGCATCAATGTATTTGGAATTAAATTTAATGTCATTTGGTCATTCCATTCATACAAAGTAAAATTTTCCATTACGAACACAATGCTATGAACTTTAAGTTGAAGTCAATCTCTCTAAAGGTGACCTTAGCTGACCTTAGCTGATCCTGTTTCGACCCTTTGGGTGTACTTGCTACCAAAGACTTTTAAGCAATTTGCCTTTCTTATCGTATATATATTGCCATACGTGATGTACGATATTCCAGAAAAACGTCGTGCGCACACAATAAGATATATATGTTTGTGTTAAATCGATTTATAGTCAAAAATGCTAAATGTTCAAAGTTTAGTTTCAATTACCTTAATTTAATATATTTTTGAAAAAATTCCCACGCTTCATTTTTTTTTCAATTATCATAATGACTGCAGTATCCTTTCGCAATTTTTTTGTTCACAAAACCGGAACAAGAACGAATCAAAATATGCATAATGTAATCCAAAAAGGAAATTATTTGAAATAAAATGATCCCAATATAATTAATTAGTCTCGTTATCACGACAGTCAATAGGTACTGGTGATATATGCAAAATGCTACAAAGAGAGGAAAAATCTAACACACATAATTATTAGTGATCGCTCACTTTCCAGCTTGGTACAGACACTCCAATAAAAATTTCCGGGTTAAATAGACATTAGAGAATACCGAAGGCGCAATGAAAAAAAGAAAATCCAGGGAAATTGGCAACATAGGGTACCCAAGGCACAAGACGAAGACAAACAATACAAATGCACAACACAATATGTGCTGGACACCACTATTCGCAAACAAACAATCATATGTCAAATTCATCGAAAGAGGCATAATCAATACCCCAAACAGACAAATACATGACAGCTTCCTTTCCTGGCTTCATACCGACACTTCAATACAAAGTTCATGGGTTAAGAAAAGTTAGAAGATACGAAAGAGGTAATCAGAAGCCGTAAATAGAAGAGGACCAACAATATAATGGTAACGTGAAAAGTACAAAGGGACAAACAACGATCTACAAAACATTACACAGAAAACAGGTTTTATGGGTTCAAGCCTCCCCTCTTATTGAAATGATGCGGTCATACAAGTGCTTTCCACATGTAAGCAAAGTGTCAATTATCAGATATAGCCGGGAGAAGAACGTTATTATTCAGACCTCTATATTCTCGAGCATAATAGATAGACGTCACTTTCAACAATATTGCAGTAATATCGTGGCGCTCAGTTTTATTGGTGGAGGAAACCGGAGTACCCGGAGAAAACCACCGACCTGCAGCGTAAGTCACTGACAAACATTATCACATAATGTTGTATCAAGTACGCCTCGCCTGAGCGGGATTCGAACTCACTGATCTTTGCGTTGTGTATTTTTGCACTCTATATGATAAAGTTTAAGTTTTCAGTTATGTTCAATAAATCAATTCTGAAATAAATGTTAAACAGTGTTGGTCATCAATTCGACCAATATCAACAAAACTAACCCCTCGTCTTAACAGAACTCATTAAAACAAAAGAAATAAAACATATGACGTTGGAAATCCAGATCCTGGCTTGATTGATTGTTGATGTTTAACGCCACTTTCAGCAATATGTCAGCTATATCATGGCGACCATTTTTAGTGGTGGAGGAAGACGGAGTATCCGGAGAGAACCACCGACCTTGGGCAAGCAATTGGTAAACTTTATCATTTACGGCTGTTAGTCGAGTGCACCCTTTTTTGTAATTTACAAAGCTGGGCGTATTAGTGATAGGTTTGTATGAGCTGTTAGATCTAACGACCTAACTCATTGAGCCACCCGAGCCAAAGATCCTGGCTTGAGACAACACAAACATGTAGTTTAATGGAAAAATTTTCCCCGGGTACGCCTGTTTCATCCAGCAATACAACTGGCCGATACTCTATCATTGCAATATTGTTGAAAGTGGCATTAAAACAGTTATAATCAATAATCATTTAATACAGCCAGGAAATACATTTACAGTCGGAACATATTTTTAACTTGTCAAAACGGAAATTATGTACGAATCAAGTATTACTGCTCCCTCCCCTTTTTGTATTCAGTGAGTTGGTGATAGTTTCTTGGTTTTTGTTTTTGGACGAGAATACTCAGTAGCTTCAACGATATCGAAAACATTGACAGAAATATTGGACAGGTTTGACAACGATTTTTGAATGCCCTGGAAAAGTATGCCGAGTTTAGATGTGACAAAAAGTTATATTCAATTGAAAATGTACCCAAAAAACATAATAATATTAATAAGTTAGTCGTAGAATTATACGTGTGATAACGGTTTATTTCATCGTTTGTTACCTTCAAGGAATATCGATTTTAAGATAGATTTCTAGCACAAACCCCGATCATCTTTCTATGTAGGTTATGGATTTAATCGATAGAATTGTTTGCTTTTGATCCTTAAAATGAAAGTTAATTATATCCTGTCATAGTCCTAGCAAAATATGTGTCTGGCATGTGGGAAATCTCACATCCGTTTCCGTTCTACTGGTACCTTCGTTTGTTCCCACCATTATACCAGTTGTTGCCTAGTACACAGGCATACACGTTCTAAGAAAAGCTTAGAGTCATCCCCGTGTGGCATGTGGCATGTGGCAAATCTCACTTCCGTTTTCTCTATACTGGTGCATTCGCTCTTTCCTACCATTGTACCAGTTGTTACTTACTGCATATGCATATACGTTGCAGGAAAATTTTAGAGTTATTCCGAAATTTCAAATCCATGAAAGCGTAAACGAAGGGATTGACTATGTTATTGATGATAAACATCTGATACAAGAAGATAATTCCTGGTCGTTGTATATTGGACAGTTGTTCCCAGAAATATGGCGAAATGCCTTCGATGATTAGCAGTATAACCTTAGGAACGTAACTTAGTAGAAACACTATTGTAATTAATAGAAACATCATTGTAATTTTATTAGTCAGCTGACGATTTTTCATTTTTCGACTCTTTGAAGTTATATATTTAATTTTCACTTCTTTGCCGCCATTTGTTGGAATATTATTTGAAGTTGCTACTGGTTCATCTAATGCCGTAGCATCGCAATTTACATCCGTATCTTCAACCTCAGTAGTTGACGTCACATGTGCGTCTTCCTTAGAGAATGTTGATGATTCATGTACTTCCGGTTTTATATTTAGTTCCGGTCGTGTGTGTGTTTGCTCATATCTATCACATTGCAATGTTTTATATACTCTGTATCCAATAGTACTGTAAAGTCCAATAAGAACTATGACTATGATAAAGGTAATTAAGCCTATGACAATTCCGTAAATAGATCGTACCAGTTTGTTACCTTCTTTTACTTTCCCACATTGACTTCCGGTAATTATGTATTCTGCAGTGTTGAATGGGACAACGCCATAAACAAAAGGAATAGGTATCGCAAACAAAACCGCAAAGACAAAGGCAATGCAAACTATACACCGTTTAACGTACAATTGCATTGACGGTCTACGTGGTTTGCATACTTTGATATATCTTTGAACTGCAATTATAACCAATAACAAAATGGGCATGTACGTGGTTAGTCCAACAAAGAATTGAGCAATCTGACACAATATGATATTATAAACGTTAACGTGGTGTGTATTTTGGTAAATGCACCATAGTGAGATGTATGATGCACATATCATATCACAAACTGCCAAAATTGGTATGAAATAACGCTCGTCATTTTTCTCCTTCATTTGGAATGTATATACAGCAATGACAATTAGATTACCAAACATACCAATAATAAGGCACAATGAAAGTATCACAATATTTGGAATTAAGTTTTGTGTAATTTCAGCATTCCATTCTTCCAGTGTTATGTTCGACATGTTTTCCTCACACGGTAGCCACACTTAAACAAGTACGCTCCCTGTCAACCACTTTTACATTATTTTGTTATCCATTCTTTTGACTTTGAGCATACTTCATGAATGTTCTGAGCGATCGTACTTGATGAATGTTCTGAGCGAGTGTACTTGATGTAGGTTCTGAGCGAGCGTACTTGATGAATGCTCTGAGCGAGCGTACTTGATGAATGTTCTGAGCAAGCGTACTTGATGAATGTTCTGAGCAAGCGTACTTAATGAATGTTCTGAGCGAGCGTACTTGATGTAGGTTCTGAGCGAGCGTACTTGATGAATGTTCTGAGCGAGCGTTCTTGGTGTAGATTCGCTTATATTATTATTCCATCAAATTCGTCGTGTGCGTGAAATTAGATATCTATGTTTTTATTAAGTTATTCCCAGCCTATACGAATGCCATTTTCACATGCCAAATGAATGCACAATGTATTTGTTCTTCATTTAAACAAACATACAACAAACAGTACTCCTCTAAGCTTAATATCAAAGTAAAATTTGTCCTTGTTTGTTTCTACTTCCTTATTATTTACATCACATTTTCTTTTTCAATTGTGCACTATTTTTGTTGCTACAATAATAACCGGGAAGTAATTTTGTCAGTCTTGATTTTTCCGCCCTTGTTGCTTTCTTTTCCTATCTTAATTGTCAATACCAGCTACATAGAACATAATATCAAGTTTAATTCGTCCTTGTTGCTTTCTTATCTTGATGTGAAATTGTCAATACATAGAAACGTAGATATCAACTTTAGTGCGCAGAACGTTTTTTCTGGAATAATCTTCATCAGATAAACTCAGAATCGACAAATTGGAAAAACAAATAATTCAAAAATGCTTAGGAGCAATAACACCAAAGGGCTTGAACAGGAAAGTCAAAGTCGTCTACGGTCACCTTAGCGAATGTTGATGATTTCTGTACTTCCGGTCGTGTGTGCGTTTGCTCATATTTATCACATTGTAATGTTGTATATACTGTGTATCCAATTTTACTGTAAAGTCCAATAAGAACTATGACTATGATAAAGGCACTTAAGCCTATGACAACTCCGTAAATAAATCGTACCAGTTTGTTACCTTCTTTTACTTTCCCACATCGACTTCCGGTAATTATGTATTCTGTAGTGTTGAATGGGACAACGCCATAAACAAAAGGAATAGGTATCGCAAGCAAAACCGAAAAGACAAAGGCAATTCAAACTATACACCGTTTAACGTACAATGGCATCGACGGTCTCAGCGGTTTGCATACTTTGATATATCTTTGAACTGCAATTATAACCAATAAGAAAATGGGCATGTAGGTGGTTAGTCAAACGAAGAATTGAGCAATCTGACACAATATGATATTATAAAAGATAACGTGGTGTGTATTTTGGTAAATGCACCATAGTGAGATGTATGATGCACTTATCATATCACAAACTGCCAAAATTGGTACGAAATAACGCTCGTCATTTTTCTCCTTCATTTGGAATGTATATACAACAATGACAATTAGATTTCTTTTCCTATTTTAATTGTCAATATCAGCTTTATAAAACGTAAATATCAAGTTTAATTCTCCTTGTTGCTTTCTCTTATCTTGATGTAAAATTGTCAATACATAAAAACGTAGATATCAACTTTAGTGCGCACAACGTTTTTTCTGGAATAATCTTCATCAGATTCACTCAGAATCGAGAAATTGGAAAAACAAATAATTCAAAAATGTTTAGGAGCAATAATACCAAAGGGCTTGAAAAGGAAAGTCAAAGTCGTCTACGGTCACCTATGCCTGAAGGAGGAATCTTAGTTTTGATAATAATTACATTACTTTGAAAGTGTAAATTTCAATAATAAATACAATCATGTAGAAGGAATAGGAACAAGTAAAATAGCCTAAGTGTATTTAAGTCATGGAAATAAGGGAAGAAATATAAAATAACTCTCATATGCATAAAGGTTAAAAATAGAATTCAGCGTACTTTACAACAACTATGTTCACTCAGTTATGTATGAGGTTGGCATTTTACTCACAATTGGCATACACTTGTATGATTGCATCATCACATTAACGGTAGAGATGTTGGCCTATAAAACGAGTTTAGCCCGCCACTTTTCATTTGAAGTGTCTGTGCCACACTCGGAATGAGGGAGATAAG
>MJUT01023287.1:488373-500490 GCA_002080005.1 Gigantidas platifrons
ATTATATGAATTTTAAAAATAGTTATTAGACAGTCTGAACGGGATTCCAGGGGTCCCAGCATACATCGAATACGCTTTTCTTCAGAGTTGAAGATTTACTTTCTAATAGTTCTTTAGCGTCGGTAAATTGACAGATTCTTTCAAATGTCTTCTACTTTCTATAAATAGATAATAAAAACGTAGACATGAACTTTATCAAAAATAACTGATTTTATTTTTCACAAAATCATGTTCTGAATTATTACGTAATCCAAGGACAACTATTTTTTAATTTAAATGCAATTCACTTTGTGTCATTTTATAAATACATCTATTCAGACCATGTCAATGCAAATATCTACAATTTTGGAAAATCGAAATGAAATATATTCAACGATTATTGACTTCTTTGCAAAAGATACACAAACCTTAACCATCATCATGTCTTGGGAGGAACGAAAATAAGGGGGGGGGGGGCAAAAATGACAATCATTTGTAGAAGCTAACTTTATGGAGATAGATGTTACAGAACACTGAAGGGGCAATCCAAAATGGACAATCCAGAGAAACTGTAAATAAACGTTAGAGAATACCGAAGGGGCAATCCAAAATGGACAATCCAGAGAAACTGTAAATAAACGTTAGAGAATACCGAAGGTACAATCAAAATGGACAATCCAGAGATACTGGCAACATAGGGTATGCAAGATGAAGAATACAAATGTGTTGGACCTGGTACCACGGGTGCGTAGCATTATTCCGACAGCCCATTACTCCGACAGCCCATTACTCCGACAACCCATTATTCCGACAGCCCATTACTCCGGCGGCCCATTTTTCCGACAATATAAAATAGAACTTAATCCACAAATCCATGGCTTAACTTCGAAATTTTTTTTCTGAAAAATGGCTTGAGGAATCAAAACCAAGCGTGACATATATCTTCCAGTACATGAATGTCCTTTACTGCATTGGTGGTAAACAGATATTCAAAATGGTCACTCGGCAGAAGTGGAGGTAAAGGTTTACATTTATGGTAAACAATAATTTGCTATTAAAAACCTCTGAACTGAAATTGGCTACTTTGTTCGTTGCATGATCGAGAACTCAAATGTGATTTTAGGCCAAATAGATTTGATTTTCAGACACGAATTTGCTCCCTTCCCACATTTTTACCTTCGAATTATAATTCATTTTCCATTTTCGTTTAATTTATTTCAAAAGTTCAAAATAATATTAAAATGTCATGCAATTTAGGCACGGACCAATTGATATATTTTGGATGGGAGAAGGCTAGGGGGGACGGGGCTGGGATTTTCGTCCAGACATTTTTTCCCCGGTAAAAATCAGGGCAAGAAATTACCCCCCCCCCCCNCTAGGAAACATTATCCTAATTTCGAACCAATCAGTGTTTGCTCTTTCTCCTTAATGCTGCATGCTTAGCGAAGATGCAACAAAAAACAATTTCATAGTCTTTGGTTTGACCAGATCGGGGCTCGAACCCACGATCTATCGCACTCGCGAGGAGCACGCTAACCATTACACCACCGATGCGGTTTCTTGTTTATACGTATGCAACTATTTTTGCCTTAATTATGTTCGATGAAAATGTGCCAATATATTAATAGATTTTTTTTTCGATAATCTGTGTGCACTTTTCTGAATGACAATTTTATATTCAGTTTGTGCCTTTGTATTACTGATACACAAAATATATTGTTTTATTTTAAGAAAACATATGATACCGAGCGTATTGCGGCGCATTACATTTTTAATTGTCTTTGAGGGGCCGTCGTGACCGTAATCGTATGGTAGTTGGATGCACAATTGCATGTACAATCAGTGCATATCACCACTGAAAATGTGAGTTCGAACCCCGTTCATGGCCAGGCGTATTCGATACAACATTATGTGATAACGTTTGTCAGTGACTTACGACAGGTCGGTGGTTTTCTACAGGGTACTCCGGTTTCCTCCACCAATAAAACTGACCGACACGATATAGCTGAAATATGATTGAAGTGGCATTGAACACTATAAACCAACAAGCTAAGTAAACGTATTTGCCTTCAATATGACCGCATGTCGTTAGACACAATGATATAAATAATTATTATAATTAATGATAATCCATCAGGTATATCCTATATAGCACTCTGAAAGTTTTAAAAGTCAAAGGTATAAAATGATTACAAAAATAATGATTTTTATATTTGGCTATTTAAGCAATTTTCTATTTGGTCGTGTACCAGTAAGAAGAATTTACAGTTCCCAAGTCGTGTAATTATTATTAAGCTAAGCATCTCCCCCTCTTGTCCCCAAATACTTTTAAGTCATTTCAGAAATAAATCATAGAAGTCAGAATGTGTTGGGAGTTTTAACATGGATTGGTGGATATTAATAAATTTACGATTACGATTTATAATTCATCAACATAATTTCTTGGACAAAATCATAGACAAAGCAAAGTCATGCAAAGACCTAGAGTGTGAAAAAAAAAGAATTTAGAGTGGATTATGCAGCTTCCCGCGGTTCACATATTATGCTTATTGCAAGCACTGAAAATATATTCTCTAGATCCCATTTAAGAAGCTGGCAGTATTTAGCTTAAGCTTAGGTATGTTCGCTGCTCGCTGTTTTCATATGTCTATTAAATACACAAAACAATATATCTTGAAATCCATTTTTGAGGACAACAATAAGGGCATGAACAAAATCGCTTAATCATAGCTGTATTATATGTATGCATGCTGCACGCTGTTTTGATATGTTTATTAAATACACAGAGAAAAATATTGAGCAGATATATCATGTTTGGGAGGGGTATTTGAGAAAAATACCATTCGATAGACGAAAAATTTCCCGAACCGATAGGCGAGTGAAGTTTAGTTTCAAGACTGGTATATTTCGCAACTACCCCTCCCAATATGATGAATCTGTTTAATTGCACCAACTATTATTTAGAACACTGGCTAAATAAATAAATAATACCTTTTGTTTGTCGTCTTCAGGAATATTCTGTTTTCATTGTTTGTTTCAGGGACGTTTTAACTTGTTATAAATCTTTTGAGGAATTTTGATTTTTTGTAAAAAAAAAATTAATGTTTTACATTTACATTGGAAGACTTCCGGATTTCAAATTTGATTAACCACGTTACCTTACGTATAGATGTAAAGAAGATATATTCCGAATGAATTTGGCTGTTTGAAGCACGCGAGGGTAAAAAAGTGAAATACGTTTTCGCAAATACCACGGCACAGAGGGAAGAAAAGTTAAATCCTCATGCAAATAATCCAACATCGGTAAAAATGAACGAAATTAATCCTAAATATGAAAATACACGAACAATACACCGGCTATTAACCAATCAAAATCCAGGAGTCTTATATATGGTGTAATTAATCTTCCAGTTTCGAGAAAAAAAATTAAGGGCATGAACATACTCGTTTAAACATAGCTTTAGTGTCATCCCTGAACTGACTATCCATGAATGCATATATAAATGGGTTAACTATATTATTGATAATATACATCTGGTAGAAGAATGTAAACAGAGGTAGTTCTACATCAGATAAATTTTCCCAAAAGGCTTGATATATCCCTTGTATGTTAAGAAGTATCACCACTGGTAGAAAACTAATAATAAACAATAGCGTTATTATGAAAAACATCAACGTCAGCTTATTTGCGATTCTTCTGTGTGCCTTTTTACGCTTTTTAGAACAAGGTGACGGGAATATTTTTGCATTAGCATTGTCAGTAGGCCGTTGTTCTTCTGGTTCAGTATGTATTTGTTCTGCTGGGTCAGCAGACATTGACTCGTCCGGGCCAGTAGGCCGTTGTTCTTTTGGATTAGTTCGCCTTTCTTCTAAGTCAGTAGGTATTTGTTCTTCTGGGTGAGTTTGCCTTTCTTCTTCTAGGCCATTATATTTTTGTTCTTCTGGGTTAGTAGGCCGGTGTTCTTTTCGGTCAGTTTGCCTTTCTTCTAGGTCGGTAGGTCTTTGTTCTTCTGCGATAGTAGGAGTTAGTACGCCTAGGTCAGTAGTCCTTTGTTCTTCTGTCGTATCTACGTCAGTATCTCTTCCTATTAGCTTAGGATTTACATCTGTCTCGTTTTTGTTTGGATAGTCCTCCGAATTGTTCGTATTCCTTCCGGTTGGCGTATTTATTTTATATTTCTTCTTTATTGTCTTCATGGTAAGAAATCTAATTATGAGTTTCCTATATATGGTGTATCCGATTTTACTGTATAAAACAATTAATGCAGTTACTATGAAAACGGTAGTAATTCCTAGTATGCATTCGTATGGAACCCCAGTTATCATGTTGCTATTCCACGGCTTCATTTTTTTTCAATGATCATAATGACTTTAGTATCCTTTCGCAATTTTTTGTTCACAAAACCAGAACAGGAATGAATAAAAATATGCATAATGTAATCCAAAAAGGAAATTATTTGAAATACAATTATCCCAATATAATTAATTAGTCTCATTATCACGACAGTCAATAGGCACTAGTGATATATACAAGATGCTACAAAGAGAGGAAAAATCTAACACACATAATTATTAGTGATCGCCCACTTTCCAGCTTGGTACAGACACTCCAATAAAAATGTCCGCGTTAAATAGACGTTAGAGAATACCGAAGGTGTAATCAAAAAAAGAAAATCAAGAGAAATTAGCAACATAGGGTACACAAGGCACAAGACGAAGACAAACAAAACAAATACACAACACAATATGTGTTGGACACCACTATTCGCAAACAAACAATCAAATGTCAAATTCATCGAAAGAGGCAAAATCGATACCCCAAACACACAAATACATGACAGCTTACTTTCCTGGCTTGATACCGACACTTCAATAAAAAGTGCCTGGGTTTAGAAAAGTTAGAAGATACGAAAGAGGTAATCAGAAGCCGTAAATAGAAGAGGACCAACAATACAATGGCAACATGAAAAAGTACAAAGGGACAAACAACGATCTACAAAACATTACACAGAAAACTGGTTTTATGGGTTCAAGCCTCCTCTCTTATTGAAATGATGCCGTCATAAAAGTGCTTTCCACATGTAAGCAAAGTGTCAATTATTAGATATAGCCGGGAGAAGAACGTTATTATTAAGACCTCTATATTCTCGAACATAATAGATAGACGTCACTTTCAACAATATTGCAGTAATATCGTGGCGCTCAGTTTTATTGGTGGAGGAAACCGGAGTACCCGGAGAAAACCACCGACCTGCCGCGTAAGTCACTGACAAACATCATCACATAATGTTGTATCGAGTACGCCTCGCCTGAGTGGGATTCGAACTCACCGATCTTTGCGTTGTGTATTTTTGCACTCTATATGATGAAGTTTAAGTTTTCAGTTATGTTCAGTAAGTCAATTCTGAAATAAATGTTAAACAGTGATGGTCATCAATTCTACCAATATCAACAAAACTAACCTCTCGTCTTAACATAACTCATTAAACACAACAGAAATAAGACATATGACGTTTGAAATCCAGATCCTGGCTTGATTGATTGTTGGTGTTTAGCGCCACATTCAGCAATATGTCAGCTATATCATGGCGACCATTTTTAGTGGTGGAGGAAGCCGGAGTATCCGGAGAGAAGCAATTGGTAAACTTTATCATTTACGCCTGTTAGTCGAGTGCACCCTTTTTTGTTGCTTACAAAGCTGGGCGTGAACCCACGCCGTATTGGTGATAGGCTTGTATGAGCTGTTAGATCTAACGACCTAACTCATTGAGCCACCCGAGCCCCAGATCCTGGCTTGAGACAACACAAACATGTAGTTTAATGGAAACATTTTCTCCGGGTACGCCTGTTTCATCCAGCAATACAACTGGCCGATACTTTATCATTGCAATATTGTTGAAAGTGGCATTAAAACAGTTATAATCAATAATCATTTAATACAGCCAGGAAATACATTTACAGTCGGAACATATTTTTAACTTGTCAAAACGGAAATTATGTACGAATCAAGTATTACTGCTCCCTCCCATTTTTGTATTCAATGAGTTGGTGATAGTTGCTTGGTTTTTTGGATTTTGTTTTGTTTTTGGACGAGAGTACTCAGTAGCTTCAACGATATCGAAAACATTGACAGAAATATTGGACAGGTTTGACAAAGATTTTTGAATGCCGCTGGAAAAGTATGCCGCGTTGAGATGTGACAAAAAGTTATATTCAATTGAAAATGTACCCCAAAAAAAAACATAATAACATTAATAAGTTAGTCGTAGAATTATACGTGTGATAACGGTTTATTTCATCGTTTGTTACCTTCAAGGAATATCGATTTTAAGATATATTTCTAGCACAAACCCCGATCATCTTTCTATGTAGGTTATGGATTTAATCGATAGAATTGTTTGCTTTTGATCCTTAAAATGAAAGTTAATTATATCCTGTCATAGTCCTTGCAAAATATGTGTCTGGCATGTGGGAAATCTCACACCCGTTTCCGTTCTACTGGTACCTTCGTTTGTTCCTACCATTGTACCAGTTGTTGCCTAGTACACAGGCATACACGTTCTAAGAAAAGTTTAGAGTCATCCCTGTGTGGCATGTGGTAAATCTCACTTCCGTTTTCTCTATGCTGGTACATTCGCTCTTTCCTACCATTGTACCAGTTGTTACTTACTGCATATGTATATACGTTGCAGGAAAATTTTAGAGTTATTTCGAAATTTCAAATCCATGAAAGCGTAAACGAAGGGATTGACTATGTTATTGATGATAAACATCTGATACAAGAAGATAATTCCTGGTCGTTGTGTACTGGACAGTTGTTCCCAGAAATATGGAGAAATGCCTTCGATGATTAGCAGTATAATCTTAGGAACCTAACTTAGTAGAAACACTATTGTAATTACTAGAAACATCATTGTAATTTTATTAGTCAGCTGACGATTTTTCATTTTTCGACTCTTTGAAGTTATATATTTAATTTTCATTTCTTTGCCGTCATTTGTTGGAATATTATTTGAAGTTGCTACCGGTTCATCTAATGCCGTAGCATCGCAATTTACATCCGTATCTTCAACCTCAGTAGTTGACGTCACATGTGTGTCTTCCTTAGAGAATGTTGATGATTCATGTACTTCCGGTTTTATATTTAGTTCCGGTCGTGTGTGTGTTTGCTCATATTTATCACATTGTAATGTTTTATATACTGTGTATCCAATATTACTGTAAAGTCCAATAAGAACTATGACTATGATAAAGGCAATTAAGCCTATGACAACTCCGTAAATAGATCGTACCAGTTTGTTACCTTCTTTTACTTTCCCACATTGACTTCCGGTAATTATGTATTCTGTAGTGTTGAATGTCACAACGCCATAAACAAAAGGAATAGGTATCGCAAACAAAACCGAAAAGACAAAGGCAATGCAAACTATACACCGTTTAACGTACAATGACATCGACGGTCTTAGCGGTTTGCATACTTTGATATATCTTTGAACTGCAATTATAACCAATAAGAAAATGGGCATGTAGGTGGTTAGTCCAACAAAGAATTGAGCAATCTGACACAATATGATATTATAAAAGCTTACGTGGTGTGTATTTTGGTAAATGCACCATAGTGAGATGTATGATGCACTTATCATATCACAAACTGCCAAAATTTGTATGAAATAACGCTCGTCATTTTTCTCCTTCATTTGGAATGTATATACAGCAATGACAATTAGATTACCAAACATACCAATAATAAGGCACAATGAAAGTATCACAATATTTGGAATTAAGTTTTGTGTAATTTCAGCATTCCATTCTTCCAGTGTTATGTTCGACATGTTTTCCTCAGACGGTAGCCACACTTTAACAAGCACGCTCCCTGTTAACCACTTTTAAATTATTTGGTTATCCATTCTTTTGACTTTGAGCGTACTTGATGAATGTTCTGAGCGATCGTACTTGATGTAGGTTCTGAGCGAGCGTACTTGATGAATGTTCTGAGCGAGCGTACTTGATGTAAGTTCTGAACTAGCGTACTTGATGTAGGTTCTGAGCGAGCGTTCTTGGTGTAGATTGGCTTATATTATTATTCCATCAAATTCGTCGTGTGCGTGAAATTAGATATCTATGTTTTTATTAAGTTATTCCCAGCTTATACGAATGCCATTTTGACATGCCAAATGAATGCACAATGTATTTGTTCTTCATTTAAACAAACATACAACAAACAGTACTCCTCTAAGCTTAATATCAAAGTAAAAATGTAAAACAAAATATGTCCTTGTTTGTTTCTACTTCCTTATTATTTACATAACATTTTCTTTTTCAATTGTGCACTATTTTTGTTGCTACAATAATAAACAGGAAGTAATTTTGTCAGTCTTGATTTTTCCGTCCTTGTTTCTTTCTTTTCCTATCTTAATTGTCAATACCAGCTACATAGAACATAGATATGAAGTTTAATTCGTCCCTGTTCCTTTCTCTTATCTTGATGTGAAATTGTCAATACATAAAAACGTAGATATCAAATTTAGTGCGCACAACGTTTTTTTGGAATAACCTTCATCAGATACACTCAGAATCGAGAAATTGGAAAAACAAATAAATCAAAAGTGTTTAGGAGTAATAATACCAAAGGGCTTGGAAAGGAAAGTCAAAGTCGTCTGAGGTCATATATACTTGAGGGAGGAAACCATTAGGTTAAATAATATCAAAGACATTGTAAATTTTGTAAAACATTGGATGGCAAATTCCACTTTTTCTTTGATTGTAAAGTTACTGATAATATTAGACCTGCCTTTATTGATTTTATGAAAACAAAATATCCTCACTTTAATCAACTAGATTAGAAAAGTTAAAAATTATTCTTAATCCTGATAAAGAATTTTTGCCCAGTGTTTGTAACTTTATAAAGCGATCATTAGAAGCGCGAATATGAAGTTCACGTTGGTCAGAGCATATACAACATACTATTGTTATTATCAAGCAGTGGTAGTTGTATTTGTTTATACATGTATATATACATTGTCTGTTTAATGTTAGTTTATGTTTGTAATGCTATACCCAAAAGGGTTTTATATGCAATAAAGATTATAATAATAACTGCATTATTTAGAAACTGACCAGTAAATTTAATTATTAAATACATGTAGAAGGACTAGTACAAGTGAAACAGACTAAGCGTACATAAGTCAAGGGGAATAAGGGAAGAAAAATAAAATAACTCTCATATATAAAGTTCAAGATTAGAACTTTGAATTCTTTACAACTAGGGTAATTCAGTTACGTATTTTACTCTCCTGTGGAAAACACTTGCATCATCGCATCATTTCACTCAAAACGAGTTTAGCCCCGACACATTTAAGTGTCTTCACCAAACCTGGAATATGGGAGGTCATTTATATGTGTTAGGAGAGCTTCTCAAAGGCAACAGTCATATACCATTAAACTTATATGTCCATAACAAACGCTTCATTACATGCTAGGGACCGTCGTGGTCGTGATCGTATGGTAGTTGGAGCTGTCAGTTCGAATCCGGTTCAGACAAGGTGTACTCGATATAACATTATGTGATAAAGTTTGTCAGTGACTTGTGACAGGTCGGTGGTTTTCGCTGGATACTCCAGTTTCCTCCTCCAATAAAACTGACCGCTATGATATAGCTGAATAATTTATTGAAAACGTACTGTACTAGTTTATAGATAATTAATTGTCTAATTAAATCGTTTATGTTCGATATAGCCATCGTATGACTGCTAATATACATGGAATGAAACATAACGCCAACATTTGATGCATCCATTTACATTAAGATGAGGAAATAGTTTTCATCTACTGTAGAAAATGTGGTATATCATTTTACTGTAGCATTAAAATGATGAAATAGTCTGTATTTTTTATTGGTCTGAAGTTCGTTGGGGTAAGCACTTTTTTGGTAATTTGTCTTTGTGAAAAATTTCACAGACATATATTTGTGAAGGTAGAACATTTCAATGCGTATGAGTTTATATATAATAGAAGAAGAGCACTTAAATGATTCACATGTACAGTTACATGATTAAATATTTCAGCTATTACATGGCGACCAGGTTTAGTGGTGGAGGAAGCCGGAGTACCCGGAGAGAACCACCAACCATGGGATAGCAACAGGTAAACTTTATCAGTTGCGGCTGCGAGTCGAGTGCACCCTTTTTTGTAATTTACAAAGCTGGGCGCGAACCCACGCCGTATTGGTGATAGGCTTGTATGAGTTAACTCATTGGGCCACCCAGGTCCCAAGCAATAATATACTAAATCTTGGAAAAAAAGAAAGGACATTCAAGTTGTTCCTACCATTTACATATTTGAGAATATCGCACTTTTCTTAGCCGGTTTTGTCCATTCTGTGTAGGTCCTTTGCTACCAAAACTTTTTAAATTACGGGGCTTTAAAACCTTTCGATTTTGAGTGTAACTGATGAAAGTTATTCCTGAAGTGCGTCGTACGCACTAAATTTGATAGCTACGGTTTCTTTTTACTACAGTGAATAACTACAATGTCTGATAATTATATGTGTAGGAAAACACACCAGGACCTGGATTTCAAATGCCAAATATCATGGTCTCTTTGTTGTATATATACGATTACCATACGGGAATTATCCATATCTGTTCCGTCATTGTTTGATATATAATGTATGTATGTATGTTTCCGGTTAATAAATAAAGCATGTGGTTGAAAAGTAATAGATGTTGTTCTAAAGCCAAGTACGAATTATTGATGAGATGCGACATCAAACAGGTTCCCAAACACAGTAATATGACACCTTTTTGTGTTCAGTGAGTTCAGTTAAGATGATTAGTCGTTTTGTTGATATTGCTGGAATTAATTACCATCCTCGTATAAACTTTCTTTTCATAATTAAATTAATTAATTTCTGATAGGACCGTCGTGGTCGTGATCGTATGGTAGTTAAATTTCAACTACCTATGCAATCAGTGCTTATCGCTACTTACGTTGTGAGTTCGAACTACGCTCGGGTGAGGTGTACTCGATACAACATTATGTGATAAAGTTTCACAGTGAAATGCGGCAGGTCAGGGATACACTGACTGCCACGATATAGCTGAAATATTGTTGAAAGTGGCGTTAAACACCATAACCCTATCCAAACCAACACCAATAGCTGGTAAGCAATAAAATAATTGGAGATAAAAATAATTCAGCTTATTCTAATGTACATCTTATAATATATATATACATTGAAGTACATAGAAGATTTAGATAATGTACAGAAAAATACGTACTCCATCAGCAACACTAAATGAATAAACAAATCATAAAAGGAAGTTAATTCTATAATTCTAATATGGCCTCCTTCTTTGGTTTTGTCACCAAACGAGCGAGTAATCCACAAAATCATACACAAAACGAAGTCATGCAAATAAATGGAGTGTGGAAAAAAAGAACTTAGAGTGGATTATGTAGACTTCCAGCGGTTCACATATTATGCTAGGGTCCGGGTGGCTCAATGAGTTAGGTAGTGGATTACCTAACAACTCATACAAGCCTATCACCAATACGACGTGGATTCGCACCCGATTTGATAAATTACAAAAAGGTGCATTAGACTCGCAGCCGCAAGTGATAAAGTTTATCAGTTGCTTGCCCATGGTCGGTGGTTCTCTCCGGGTACTCCGGCTCCTTCCACCACTAAAACTGGTCGTCATGATATAGCTGAAATATTGCTGAAAGTGGCGTTAAACACCAAAAATCAAAATCAAAATCAAATAATACAATCAATCGATACATTTATAATTCATCAGTATACACTCTTGGACAAAATCATAGACAAAACAAAGTCATGCAAAGATATGGGGTGTGGGAAAAAAAGAACTTAGAGTGGATTATGCAGGATTCCCGCGGTTCACATATTATACTTATTGTAAGCACTAAAAATGTATTCTCTAGATCCCATTTTGGAAGCTGGTAGTATATCGCTTAAACATAATCGTTTAACATAGCTGGATAATAGGTATGTTCGCTGCTCGCTGTTTTCATATGTCTATTAAATACAGAAAAAAATATATCTTGAAATCCAGCTTTGATGAAAACAATATGGGCATGAACACAATCGCTTATTCATAGCTGTATTATATGTATGTA
>MJUT01023287.1:504153-533979 GCA_002080005.1 Gigantidas platifrons
CTTGGTGCAGACACATTAGTGATGGCTCCCTTTACAGCTTGGTGCAGACACATTAGTGATGGCTCCCTTTACAGCTTGGTGCAGACACATTAGTGATGGCTCCCTTTACAGCTTGGTGTACACACATTAGTGATGGCTCCCTTTACAGCTTGGTGCAGACACATTAGTGATGGCTCCCTTTACAGCTTGGTGTAGACACATTAGTGATTGCTCCCTTTACAACTTGGTGCAGACACATTAGTGATGGCTCCCTTAACAGCTTGGTGTAGACACATTAGTGATGTCTCCCTTTACAGCTTGGTGCTGACACATTAGTGATGGATCCCTTTACAGCTTGGTGTAGACACATTAGTGATTGCTCCCTTTACAACTTGGTGCAGACACATTAGTGATGGCTCCCTTTACAGCTTGGTGCAGACAAATTAGGAATGGCTCCCTTTACAGCTTGGTGCAGACACATTAGTGATGGCTCCCTTCACAGCTTGGTGTAGACACATTAGTGATGGCTCCCTTAACAGCCTGGTGCAGACACATTAGTGATGGCTCCCTTTACAGCTTGGTGTAGACACATTAGTGATGGCTCCCTTAACAGCTTGGTGCAGACATATTAGTGATGGCTCCCTTTACAACTTGGTGCAGACACATTAGTGATGGCTCCCTTAACAGCTTGGTGCAGATACATTAGTGACGGCTCCCTTTACAGCTTGGTGTACACACATTAGTGATGACTCCATTTACAGCTTGGTGCAGACACATTAGTGATGGCTCCCTTTACAGCTTGGTGCAGACACATTAGTGATGACTCCCTTTACAACTTGGTGCAGACATATTAGTGATGGCTCCCTTTACAGCTTGGTGCAGACACATTAGTGATGGCTCCCTTTACAGCTTGGTGCAGACACATTAGTGATGACTCCCTTTACAACTTGGTGCAGACATATTAGTGATGACTCCCTTTACAGCTTGGTGTAGACACATTAGTGATGGCTCCCTTTACAGCTTGGTGTACACACATTAGTGATGGCTCCCTTTACAGCTTGGTGTACACACATTAGTGATGGCTCACTTTAAAACTTGGTGTAGACACATTAGTGATGGCTCCCTTTACAACTTGGTGCAGACACATTAGTGATGGCTCCCTTTACAGCTTGGTGTAGACACATTAGTGATGGCTCCCTTTACAGCTTGGTGTACACACATTAGTGATGGCTCACTTTACAACTTGGTGTAGACACATTAGTGATGGCTCCCTTTACAATTTGGTGTAGACACATTAGTGATGGCTCCCTTTACAACTTGGTGCAGACACATTAGTGATGGCTCACTTTACAGCTTGGTGTAGACACATTAGTGATGGCTCACTTTACAGCTTGGTGCAGACACTCCAATAAAAATTTCCAGGTTAAATAGACGTTAGAGAATACCGAAGGCGTAATGGAAAAAAAGAAAATCCAGAGAAATTGGCAACATAGGGTACCCAAGGCACAAGACGAAGACAAACAAAACAAATGCAGAACACCACTATTCACAAGCAAACAATCAAATATCAAATTCATCGAAAGAGGCAAATTCGATACCCCTAACACACAATTAAATAACAGCTCACTTTCCTGGCTTGATCCCGACACTTCAATAAAAAGTGCCTGGGTTAAGAAGAGTTAGAAGATACCAAAGAGGTCATCAGAAGCCGTAAATCGAAGAGGACCGACAATACAATGGTAAAATGAACAAGTACAAAAGGACACACAACGATCTACAAAATATTACACAGAAAACTGGTTTTATCGGTTCAAACCTCCCCTCTTATTGAAATGATGCAGTCATGCAAGTGCTTTTCACATGTAAGCAAAGTGCCAATTATCAGATATAGCCGGGAGAAGAATGTTATTATAAAGACCGCTATATTCTCAAACAAAATAAATAGACGTCACTTTCAACAATATTGCAGCTATATCGTGGCGGTCAGTTTTATTGGTGGAGAAAACCTGAGTACCCGGAGAAAACCACCGACCTGCCGCGCAAGTCACTGACAAACGTTATCACATAATGTTGTATTGAGTACGCCTCGCCTGAGCAAGATTCGAACTCACCGATCTTTGCGTTGTGTATTTTGGCACTCTATATGCTAAAGTTTATTTTTTTCAGTTATGTTCAGTAAGTCAATTCTGAAATAAATGTTAAACAGTGATGGTCATCAATTCTACCGATATCAACAAATTAACCTCTCGTCTTAACATAATTCATTAAACACAAAAGAAACAAGACATATGACGTTGGAAATCCAGATCCTGGCTTGATTGATTTTGCTTGATTTTTGGTGTTTAACGCCACTTTCAGCAATATGTCAGCTATATCATGGCGACCATTGTTAGTGGTGGAGGAAGCCGGAGTACCCGGAGAGAACCATGGACCATGGGCAAGCAATTGGTAAACTTTATTACTTGCGGCTGCGATTCGAGTCCACCTTTTTTTGTAATTTGCAAAGCTGGACGCGAACCCACGCCGTATTGGTGATAGGCTTGTATGAGCTGTTAGATCCATCGACCTGCCTCATTGAGCCACCCGGGCCCTAAATCCTGGCTTGAGACAACACAAACATGTACTTTAATGGAAACATTTTCTCCGTGTACGCCTGTTTCATCCAGCAAAAAAATTGACCGATACTCTATCATTGAAATATTGTTGAAAGTGGCATTAAAACAGTTATAATCAATAATCATTTGATACAGCCAGGAAATACATTCACAGTCGGAACATATTTTTCACTTGTCAAAACGGACATTATGTATATGTCATTGTATTACTGCTCCCTCCTTTTTTTTATTCAGTGAGTTGGTTTTTTTTTTTTTTTTTTTTGACGAGAGTACTCGGTAGCTTCAACGATATTGAAAACATCGACAGAAGTATTGAACGGGTTTGACAACGATTTTTGAATGCCGATGAAAAAGTATGCCGAGTTGAGATGTGACAAAAAGTTATATTCAATTGAAAATGTACCCAATAAAAAAGACCCATAATAACATTAATAAGTTAGTCTTAGAATCATACGTGTGATAACGGTGTATTTCATTGTTTGTTACCTTCAAGGAATATCGATTTTAAGATCATTTCATTTTTAGCACAAACCCCGATCATCTTTCTACGTAGGTTATGGATTTAATCGATAGAATTGTTTGCTTTTGATCCTTAAAACGAAAGTTAATTATATCCTGTCAGAGTCCTTCCAAAATATGTGTCTGGCATGTGGGAAGTCCCACTTCCGTTTCCATTCTACTGGTACCTTCGTTTGTTCCTACCATTGTACCAGTTGTTGCCTACTGCACAGGCATACACGTTCTAAGAAAAGTTTAGAATCATTCCCGTGTGGCATGTGGAAAATCTCACTTCTGTTTTCTCTATACTGGTACATTCTTTCTTTCCTATCATTGTACCAGTTGTCACTTACTGCATATGCATATACGTTGCAAGAAAAGTTTAGAGTTATTCCGAAATTTCAAATCCATGAAAGCGTAAACGAAGGGATTGACTATGTTATTGATGATAAACATCTGATAGAAGAAGACAATTCCTGGTCGTTGTGTATTGGATAGTTGTTCCCAGAAATATGGAGAAATGCCTTCGATGATTAGCAGTATAACCTTAGGAACGTAACTTAGTAGAAACACTATTGTAATTACCAGAAACATCATTGTAATTTTATTAGTCAGTTGACGATTTTTAATTCTTCGACTCTTTGAAGTTATATATTTCATTTTCACTTCTTTTCCGCCATTTGTTAGAATATTATTTGAAGTTGCTACCGGTTCATCTAATGACGTAGCATCGCAATTTACATCCGTATCTTCAACCTCAGAAGTTGACGTCACATGTGTGTCTTCCTTAGAGAATGTTGATAATTCCTGTACCTCCGGTCGTGTGTGTGTTTGCTCATATTTATCACATTTTAATGTTTTATATACTCTGTATCCAATTTTACTGTAAAGTCCAATAAGAAGTATGACTACGATAAAGGCACTTAGGCCTATGACAACTCCGTAAATAGATCGTACCAGTTTGCTACCTTCTTTTACTTTTCCACATCGACTTCCGGTAATTATGTATTCTGCAGTGTTGAATGGGGCAACGCCATAAACAAAAGGAATATGTATCGCAAGCAAAACCGCAAAGACAAAGGCAATGCAAACTATACACCGTTTAACGTACAACGGCATCGGCGGTCTTAGCG
The DNA here is from genome assembly GCA_002080005.1 of Gigantidas platifrons. NCBI lineage: Eukaryota > Metazoa > Mollusca > Bivalvia > Mytilida > Modiolidae > Gigantidas > Gigantidas platifrons. The sequence continues at coordinate 508,379 of MJUT01023287.1, forward strand.
GTTTGCATACTTTGATATATCTTTGAACTGCAATTATAACCAATAAGAAAATGGGCATGTAGGTGGTTAGTCCAACGAAGAATTGAGCAATTTGACACAATATGATATTATAAAACCTAACGTGGTGTGTATTTTTGTAAATGTACCATAATGAGTTGTATGATGCACTTATCATATCACAAACTGCCAAAATTGGTACGAAATAACGCTCGTCAGTTGTCTTCTTCATTTGGAATGTATATACAGCAATGACAATTAGATTTCCAAGCAAACCAATAATAAACCACAATAAAAGCATCACAATATTTGGAATTAAGCTTTGCGTAATTTCAGCATTCCATTCTTCCAGTATTATGTTCGACATGTTTTCCTCACACAGTAGCCACACCTTAACAAGTACACTCCCTGTCAACGATTTTTAAATTATTTGGCTATCCAGTCTTTTGCGTTTGAGTGTACTTGATGAATGTTCTGAGCGAATGTACTTGATGAATGTTCTGAGCGAGCGTACTTGATGAATGTTCTGAGCGAGCGTACTTGATGTAGGTTCTGAGCGAGCCTACTTGATGAATGTTCTGAGCGAGCGTAGTTGGTGTAGATTTGTTTATATTATTATTCCATCAAATTCGTCGTGTACATTAAATTAGATATCTATGTTGTTATTAAGTTATTCCCAACTTCTACGAATGACATTTTTGACATGTGTCAAATGAATGCTAAATGTATTTGGTCCTCATTTAAACAAACATACAACAAACAACACTCCTCTAAGCTTAATATCAAAGTAAAAATGTAAAAAAATGTCCTTGTTTGTTTCTACTTCCCTATTACTTATATCACATCTACTTTTATAATCATGCACTACTTCTATTACTACAATAATAAACCTGATACATTTTTGTCACGCAGTGATGTTAAGGTTATCTGGAATGTCCTTTATACCTGAACGAAAGAAGAACACTTCTTTGTAATTGCGACGATATCAATATCAATATTGAAACTTTGCTCTTTGGGAACGATAAGTATAGTTATGACGTCAACTCCAAAATATCTGGAAAAGTTCGAACTTTTATAAATCAATCAAAAAGATTTTAGGGCTGTCAGCAATTTTGTTTTCACTTTTTCACTTGTACTTCTGTCTTTCGTTTTATCAGTGTCAAAATTTTAAATGTCTATTGTTTGTGTTTTGTTTTGCTGTCATTAATTCATGTGTATATTTTGTAAGGAGAGTTTTGTTTATGTACAATAAAATATTATTAAACTAAAGGTTGTCTTGTTTTTTTTTCAGCATAAATTTATGACAATTGATGACAATGTAATATTTTCATGACGCAGGTCTACATCTGTTTTTTGAATAGCCTTTTTGTACGACTTTGATAAATCTATACTGTCGTACTGAATATTAAATAATTATGTGTTCGTTATGATATAATAGTAAATACTAAATAATGCCATTTATAAATTAATAGAAACAAACGTAACAATTTCCAAGCATCTTGATTTTTGGTTATCTGTCAATCTGTTTGCAAGAGGCGGTGCTTGTGATACTTTTCCGGAAGTCGCGAGCATTTCGTGATTGCATTTGACAACACCTGTACAAAGTATGCAGGACAAAAGTTACGTCAAGACTCGAGTACACAGAAGTTTTACATTATTAATGTGGTGAGTATTATTTTTAATAGAAATTGACCTTCTATTTTATACCAAGATCCTACATATATAAATGCACCAACGTTACGTTTTAAATGAAATAACCATTGCGCCATAATCACGGCCATTCTACTTCATGTATCAATGCATGTATTACCCATTTTTGTTAGTGGGTAACAGATCGACAGTGAGAAACATATTCGTCAATGGCGCAAATTTAGTGCATGGGAACAAGTCCCTGTGACCCAGTTGGGAACACTTGGTAGTAATACATTACATCATCAGCCTATCATACATCACACATGTACATTTTTATTTATTTAATTAATTAAAAACAAAAACCACGATTTGCCACCAACTTTAAGATAAAGAAAATCTTCATTTCAAGTCGATAAGACATGCACAGATTAATCAGTTTGCCTACCATTGATGTGTGGGTAAAATGGGGTGGGGATGGTGCGAGGGTGAACTCAAAGCTAATTGTAGCTATGGGCAGCACTGGTCCACAGCGGTCAGGTTGCAGGTTCCGATGTGGAGTCCTGATATGAGTATACTGTCTTACTTTTTACTCTTCGCTATGTTCATGAATTGAGTATCAGGAGATTGTTATTTGTATATACTACAGAAGGGTGATACAAAAATGTAGGAGCCTTCGTGATCGTGATCGTATGGTTGTTGAATTAACAACTATCTGTGCAATCAGTGCCTATCACCTTTAAAGTTGCGAGTTGGAATCCCGCACATGGCGAAGTGTACTCGATAAAACATTATGTGATTGAGTTTGTCAGTGATTTGCGACAGATATGTCGTTTTCTCCAGGTACTCCAGTTTCCTCTACAAATAAAATTTGCCGCTACATATTTAGCTGAAATATTTTTGAAAGTGGCATTAAATACCATAACACTAACCTTAACCCTACAAAAATGTATTTATGTATATACACCTACTGTAAGTATCATACAAAAATGATAATGACTGCATGATAAATACTATTTCTTGATTTTAACCAAGTTCTGTCTTTAAGTAAATTATGACAATATAAGTATTGAAAGTGCAACTTAATTATTCATTAGCTACGAAGAATATTTATCTTTTTGACCCTTCCCCCCCATTTTCTGGCAAAAATCTAACTTAGTTACAGCTTCAGTTCATGGTACTTTGTTATATTTTATATCTTTAATATCTGACAAAATTTCACACACATGATTTGCTGGACCCTCAGGAGATGCTTGTTGGTTTCCATCTGATTATTGCATCAATTTAGAATGTTTCTATCTTTAAATGAATAATACACAGATCAAGTTTTTTCTTGCAGTTTCCTTTCAAAAGACAGCATTTTAATACCTAACATCTCTGGTGAGTGACAACTGGCTCCCTGGAGTCTATTTTTTTCACTCTATAAAGGGATTGTATTAAAAGCATGTAATATCGCATATATTTTTTTTTATCTAAGGTGGAAATGTTGAAATTATCTATTAAATTTAGCTTGATACATGTATAGTGAGTCCTTTGACTAAGTTGGTATTTTATTTTCAGAGTTAACACAGAAAAAAACAATTGATGAGTTAAACTCAAAGAAGATTTAAATACCACAGAAGAATCAGCATAAATTTGAAAGAAACAGGAATATTTGACTTAAAAAGAACTCAGATATACACTTATACATTTGCATGATCAGAAGTAATCGATAAAAATAGAATTTTGGAGCTGTTTGTATTGTGTAGAATCTGTTTGTATTACATGTGGTAGTAAACAGGACATATTATTCAAGATTATCTATGCAAAAAATGCACATATGATGTGAAACAATGTGTTTGATTCCTTATAGTCTACTTGCGATTTTTCATTTATAAATCCAAAAAATACAATGGCATGGATAATTTGGATTCAATATTCAGTGATCAAAGACAAAAAGATGTGATGTATTAAGTGATTGATTATTTATTTAATGATTCGGTTGGCGGATACCGTATTAGTAGATTTTATCCCTTGCCTCTGGCTCGGGATAAAATACTAATATCCACCAACCCATGAATAAAACTCAAAACACATTCTGGCTTCCATGAATTATTTCGATTCTGATATGTCTAAGAGTACAAATACGGTAGTATATTTTGATTGGAAGACGGTTGTTATATTTACGCTTACGGAATATGTCGCACACAATTTATGCTGCCAAATTCGAGAACACGATAATTCAACAACATGTACATTTACGACGGGAAAGTCAGTCACATGCACATGTGCATGTGCTATTCTATTGAGATTACACCCAATCGACGAATCGCTCGTTTGTTCACAAAGCGAAAGAAGGACGTCACGTTAGAATTAAAATTAGGTGTTTGTTCGATTTATTTTTTGTGATATACTAAATCTCAGTTTACAAAAAAGTATCCAACAAACATCTCATTGCAATAACACTATTGTGACAGGAGCATGTCAACTGTTGAAAATCACCCTATTTATTCATTTAAAAAAATACATTGTCTGTTAAAATATTTTTGGATTTTCATCAAACTTATAACTCTAATAAGAATATTTTCTGTAGTTTTTAATGGAAATAATACAATAAATTATTTTTTACAAATAATTGTTTTAAAAGAAAACTTAGCTATTGCCATCACTTAGCATCCATCTTCGTCCATAAACATTTAAAACTATTTTTACTAACCACAGACCCAATTAGAGCCAAACATGGTAGAAATATTACATTGTCAACATTACATATTTTTTCATTTGATTCAGAAATTCAACATGGCTGCTACGACCAATTCTTTCTGATGCTAAAATTTCAAAATCTTCTTTGAAACCACATGTGGGATGAACATGTTATTTTGTATGAATGTGTCATATATGACCCTCTTAAAAAGTTTTGTTTTTGTCCATCGGAAATTTAAGATGGCGACCGTTTCATGAGAAATAAAGAAAAATAATTCATCTCAGAAACTAGATATTTCATTGAACCCAAACTGAACATGAGTAATCGTTGGATGGTCCCTTAAATATAAATATTTTTTCTCTGATAATCAGAAATCCAAGATGATCATGAGAACAAATTTAACATAGGACCCTACAGGAAAAACATTTCACAATTATTCCTATCTGAAACAGTTGAAGCATTTGTAAACAAATTTGGCTTTACAAAATATCTGGTTTTAAGATGAAAATTGGTGGCATCAAAATAGTGTATGAATACACACTCATTTTTTGCTTTGTTTTTAATCTTTTGGTTGATCTGATATCCAAGTTAGGAAACAGTACAATTGAATCACTATCCAAACTAACAAATTAACAGATCCAAATTCAAAATTTTGCACTAAAGTAACGTAAAATAAAAGAATAAAAAACAGTACATGCAGATAATTAATGAACAAAAAATCAAACAATTCAAATACATTTAAAAAGATGCTAGGATTAGGGTTATGGTGTTTACCGCCGTTTTGAACAATATTTCAGCCATATCGTGGCGGTCAGTTTTATTGGTAGAGGAAACCGGAGTGGCCGAAGATAACCACCGACCTGCCGCAAGTCACTCACAAATTTTATCACATCATGTGTTATCGAGTACACTTCGCCATAAGCGGGATTCGAATTCCCAACTTTAGTAGTAATAGGCGCTTATTGCACAGTTAGTTGTAAATCCAACTACCATACGTACCGAACAAGATGACCCTAATTTAAAAAAGAGAAAGAGCCAATATAATATATACAGTTATAGGGCGCCTGTATTATAGCAAATCATTGTTTCATTTTCCTAATGTAATAAATAATGCAAAAACATTTAACCTGTATATAAAGGACAATTGCTCATAAAGAACACATTTTAATGTTGTCTTCAGTGCTCATTATACAAAGGTTTGACGACTGTATATTAGTATATAAGAAATAGATACATGTACAGACAAAACTGTATTAAGAGGTCACCTTTGGGACAAAGAGAAAGTCGCCTTACAAGACAGGTGACCTCTTAAAAGAGGTTCTATTCACATGATATTTTCAATGACAGGACAGATAAAGGTGACCTTTTAAAACAGGTGACTGCTTAACAGAGGTGACCGCATGGGAAGGTTTGACTGTATGTTGATACGACGTACCTAAGACAAACGAAAATATATGAACTTTGTGTTTTCAAAAGGGATACTGGAGTATATTGATACATTTTGTATTAGCTATGGAATAAGAAATATAACTCTATATATATACTCTTTGTAAAAATAAAACTTTGCCTTGCTAATTAAAATGGTGGGAGCCTTCAATGATGTTGTGTTTATATTACACGTGGGTCAACCCTGGATAATAAGTACATCAACACATTACATGTACCATATTAGACAAAATTGGAGGATACGAAAAACTACAGTTTGTTCACAATGTTTAAGAGGCAGTACGCCATACACAGAACGAGTAGAAAAGCCCTACAATAGACAATGTAGGAAAAAATAAAAAAAATGAGAAATGAATGATTTGATTGTGTTGTTGTTGATTTTTTGTGTTTTAACACCACTTTCAACAATACTTCAGCTATATCATGGCGACCAGTTTTAGTGGTGGAGGAAGCCGGAGAACCCCGAGAGAACCACCGACCATGGGCAGGCAAATGGTAAACTTTATCACTTGCACCTGCGAGTCGAGTGCACCTTTTTTGTAATTTACAAAGCTGGGCGCGAACCCTCGCCTTATTGGTGATAGGCTTGTATGAGTTGTTAGGTAATCCAATGAAAAATGAATGAAACAACGACTTGTGACTGGTCCACAGAAAAGTATGGATAGCTGGAAGTTACAATCCGCCTACTATGTTATTTTTGCGTAGTAGTTTCAATGCACATACTGTCCCTTTTTCTTAGATATCTGCCAAATAGAGGTCTTTAACATGAAGTGATCTTGGTATCATTTAAGAAAGATTGCATCACAATATATAACCACAACTGCAATATGATTGAAAAGAAAAATTACCACAACGTCAGAACAAAATCTAAACGGTTTGTAAATTATATTAATGTTACATCCCATCCTAATATAATACAAATATAAAATATAATTATTACCACACTTTAGTTTTATGGAGTTACGTTTATGGTGTTTACGGTCCATATATTTATCAATTATGGACTTTTTACGAGGTCAATATGTTATATATGGACCTGTTAAGATTATATTGACCGAAGACGAAGTCTGAGGTCAATATAATCCTTAACAGGTCCATATATAAGATATTGACAGAATAAAAAGTCCTTAATTGTTATATTACATATGCAATGTATTACTCGTGTCATTGAAAATAAAATATTAACACATCATTATTTTATTGTGTAAGAACAAAATAAAACTAGAAAATTGTTTATTACAGGTGGAGTGTAAACTCGCTCCGGAACGGACAATATCCGGATCTAAATTTAGTAACATAGCGTCAATATTTTTTAAAAATAGAAACAAGACGTCTGGTTTCTTCACAGTGGAAAAAATACATTAAATATTATCTATATCACGTGACTGATTTAGCCAATGAAATTTCTACGAAAACCACACCATATGTAATATATATTACATATGGTGTGGTTTTCGTACAATTTCATTGGCTACATCAGTCACGTGATTTAGCCAATGCAATTGTACGAAAACCACACCATAGGTAACCACTACACTTATAGTTGTCTAAAAGTAGTTCTGGCGGAAAAAAAATGATATTTCACATGTGAAATATCGGAATTTATTTCACGGATAAATCTCCACAATTCACACCTATCTATATAATAAAAGTATTTATTAACAACGGAACATTATATTTACCGAGGCCAGATGGCCGAGGTAAATGTATTATTCTTGGGTTAATAAATCCTGGTATCCATCGAATTGAAAGTCATTAATTGGTTTATTATATGACACATTTTATATGTTGATTTTACTCTTAAAATAAGCTTTTATCACGACGTTTTCTTTGATTTTGTATAGAGCAAGACGTTGGAATATTATATTCACCGCGCGTTACGTCGCGTTGGGTGAATATAACGTTTTATCAAATAACTTTTCAAGGGACGTCAGCCAATCAGAAAAGACATTATCTGAAGACATATAATAAATAGATTTAAGATAGATATCTGACTAGTCCATATGGCATTTATTGTTGATAGCCCACAGGTTCATGAGAACCAGGTGAGCAATTCAAGATCAGATGAGCATATAGTTAAAATAATCTACTACCAATTTGACCCATTTCTTATTATACTCGAGACAAAAATTACATTATCCCGGTTGAACTTGACTGAACTACCAAATAAACATGCTGGAAGACTTCCACTTGAACCCACATTTTTAAACAACATATTAAGAATTAATTGGTAGGACGTGCTAAAGTGGGTCACGGGTCACTGTGAGGTCCTGAAGGATTATTCTAAACTGTGACACGTGGAAGACCTGTGGACTCCTGTTAGGCAACTGTGAACGGGGTTGCAATGACAAAAAAATCTTTCAAATTTAATTGAAAGAGGCCCGTGTTTATGTTTCACTAACGACTTTCTATCATGCTGTTTAAAGACAAGAATTTACCCTTCTGGGCACCTCAAACGCTGGAATTTTGGAATTTCCCATATGTGTTTCAGTGGGTGAAACAGGATGTTATATGTTGCTGAAATCCAGCGATTAATGTAAAATACACACTTTTTTCACTTCTTGCTGAAAGGGGTTAACATGCTTATTAAATTACATATATGACTAAATAATATTTCTATATCATAATTGTGATTAATAGATTTAATTCAGTTTAAAATTTTGATTAAAATAATACTTGTTGACTGTATTTTGATTTACCTGAAAAGAATGGATTGTCATACAGTTGTGATAGATGAAGGCACAGTGGAGGAAAAGTTGGGGGTCAACATTTTTCTGCCACTATTAGGAGAGGCGGTCACATATGTTACACAAAAGTGGAAAGGAGGGTCATTTAATTTGTTCCGGTCATTCAAAATAATTTGCCGGCTCCCCCTGGAGATAAATAATGACCGGTCCCTTACGAAAGAGATTTTTCAATAGTAAAATGTTCTTATTGTCGTCGATATTGAGTTGATTTTACAAGAAAAAAAGCAATAGATTAATCTGAATTTCGAACTCGCTCTAAATAATAGTGTAATAATGCTTCCTACCAAAAATTATGCTGATCGGCCAAAAACTAAGAGCGCTATCGCGTTAACGAAGATAGGCTAACATACGCCCGCCCATCCGCCCGCTCGCCCGCCTTTCACCAAAACATAAGCCGACTGCAACTCGGCTAAAATTGACCCCGGGGTCAACATACCATAGGGGTCAAAATACTATATGACACCGCACTCGTCGCAACTTCGGCTGATTCCGTATCTTCATCAAACCTCGTCCGTATTACGATAGCTCCCATTGGAACTACTTTCGGGAATCTTCAATGAAGGAGGTATTAAAGTAATTTCACTTTCGAATATTCGTCCAATAATAATATTTTTTTTATTCATCGCAATATTGGCTGATTCCATACCTTCATCAAAGACCAATATTTTTCAAAGCAAACTCTATACACTCATCTATTGTCGCCATTTCAGAAATTATTCGCGGTGCGCAAAGTTTGATTGAAGTGATACGGTCTTCCGACGAAGAAATGTGACGCGTAGACGCATATCAAATACCGTATTACAGCCGAGGGATTGAGGAAGAGAAGCGGACTCACCCGAGGTTTGTCGACTGTATGACACCGGAAACAATCATTACAGAGATACTTGGTGCGTTCACAGTCCTTCCATCGTTACCCAATAGTAATTTTATTTACCATTGGTATTGGATGCCAGACCAATACTGGGTTTAAAGAATAGCTATAATAGGTGTCAGACCAATAGTAAATTTAGAGAATAATTGAAACTGGTGTCAGACCAATACTGGGTTCAAAGAATAAATATTGCTGGTGTCAGACGAACACTCCCAGTTGTTTTGCTTAATCAGATCCATTATGTGTATGTTAGTTTGAAAAAAAGTATGAAAAAGGATGCAATTCTCTGGTAATACACAAATACTTTTTTTGGCGAGTAATTAGTATGCACATGTATTGTGAATAGGTAGTACATCAGTACTCACCATGCACGATTTGTGGATTCAAGGTAGTATATGTGTATGAAGATTATAATGCTTGGCCTACATTTTGTATGTATTCACTTGTAAAAAAAAACAAACTGTGAATTCTAAAAATAAATAGGATCACCAACCCATCTGCATCCTTTAAATGGTTTTCATGTTTTCATCAGTCAATAAATTTATTATTCTAATGTAGTTGTATAATATCCCTGGTGTGTGATTGGACAATACTGTAATTTTCATGGTATCAATTCCACGGTTGAAAATTATGAGATATTTTAGACGATTGCCGCTAACGTCATCTTGTCAACAATGTAGCTGTTACAGGGCTAATCCGAATCCAGAGCGATTCGGAATCCTCCTAGAGCAAATCGGAATTCCAGTTTATCCTAGGACAAACCAGAATTCCGATTTACACTGGTTTTAATCTAGTGTTAATCGGAATTCGGGTTTCTCCTAGGACAAATCAAGATATCCCGATTTGTACTAGGGTGATTCCGAATCGTACTAAAATTCTAGATTCGGAATATTATTGAAAATATTGCTTAGTGCGATTCCGGATCCTCCTAACATTTTATTTCTGTATTGTAATAATGTTTTGTAGTTTTAACGAGTATTTGATATGACAAAAGACTACAAACTAATTTTTCGAATCTCTTTAATTATTTGTATTGTATCATATTACAATTTATGTCATTGTACTATATTTATTAATTAATAAAATATGTTTAAACTAATTAAACTAAACTAATTTTTATTACAGAAATACAATTTCAAGTGAACGAAATATGTTTACAAAATGTTGACAAAACTGACATGTTTACTTATTTTCATATTTACGATTGTTTGTATGACATTTTGTGGAACACTGCAAGCTCGCCTCCATACATGAACATCTCAGTGTATTACACTTAGAAGCACAATTACAAATGGATTGCAGTAAAGGAGTATTTCCACAAACATTTTTGTTTTTTTCACAGGCCTGATTATGAGAAATTTTACTTAGAGAATCGGGATTTACTGAATTCAATCTGGGAATACAGACTGTTCTAAGATCAACTAAATCATCTTCAGAATATAAGTTCTTCAATATTCCATCTTAAGAAAATATCTTATATAACGATTTTGAAATAAGTCGTTTTCAGAGGAGTAGCTGCATATACGTTGTCACGCCATGGAGTGCACATCGTCAGGTTATAAACAATTAGGACATAAAATTTATAATAATAATATTTTTCAGTGTTATACATCACGTACATGATCTTTAATTACAACACTATTTCATTCAGGTGTTCATTTTTTCCTGGTTGCAGTCCGTCTTCCGTAATTGAAATCGTCAAAGTGAAATACAGCCGATTTGGTATCAAAATGTGACTTGTTTCAACCTCATTTATAATAAACATTGAAATTCTTTCAAACTTCTATATCACGTACATGATCTTTAATTACAACATTATTTCATTCAGTTCATTTGTTCCTGTTCTAGTTAAAAGTCTTTATCAAACAGCATCACGCAGCTTACTTGTAATGCAGTTAGTACGTGTTTAAATCACATATAGATATTTCTATTTATCATACGTTGGGGAGAGGAGGTGGGGTGATTTATCAAGTACATCAATCTTTCCTGTTATATTGTTGGGCGGAAGTCGCGATTGTACATTCGAAATATTAATTGCGAATTTATCAAGTACGATGCACATGCTACCTGTCTAGTATATTATGTTTTTATTTCTCGATCTACAGTTGGCAAGTTATAATCCAACTAGTTTAACCCCGTAACTTTTTACTGAAGCACCTGTACTAGGTCAGGAAAGTGAGCGGTCATATATATTGTGTGTTAGGGATATCGAATTTTCCTATTTCTACGATTTTTCTATTGAATTTTTGGAACTTTTCCGACGATGTGATACTTTTTTTTCCATTTTATTATAGGTTGTGAAAAAAGAATTATGAAGATGTATCTCCAAGAGAAATTTTGCAAGGCGTAACAATACTGCTTTGGGGTCGGAGAACAGGCTGAAACTTCTATCAAAACTGTGGATTTGAGTTGAATATACCAAAAAATAATGAAATGAAAAAATCAAAATAAAAGGTCAATGACTAAGGCTATGGGGCCCTTCAGAGATTCACGGGCCCTTTCGTGGCTCGTCGAAAGTAATTATGGCGTGCACACTATCAAGCCTCAGCTATGTCCCTGGTTTTCAATGCAATTTTCCGATCAGTCCCGATATATTAATGACAATATTGTTATAATTTATAGAAATAAACTTTTATTTATATATATATTTTTTAATTTTTTAATTTTTATACTTTAGTATATTCTATATATATATCTCTCGCTATTATATTTTAAATTTTTAGTAGACCATTTCAGGGCGATTCCGAATCGTGATATCTTAATTTGTCCTAGGAGAAACCCGAATTCTGATTTACACTGGATTAAAACCAATGTAAATCGGAATTCGGATTTCTCCAAGGACAAACTCGAATTCCGATTTGCCCTAGGAGGATTCCGAATAGCCCTGGATTCAGACTTGCCCTGTAACATAGCAATACACCTGATTGCATTTGAATGGAGATAACTGAATTGTATTTGAATATTTCACGTCATCAATTGTCAATTTAATGGTGTAATTTTCACCAATTCAACGGTTGAAATAGCATGAAGCATTTTTGTTAATTTTAGCTGATTACCGCTTATGTCATCTTGTCAATAATACGGAAATATACATATATGATGTATGTATTTCTATCCTACACATGATTACATTAGAATAGAGACAATATTGTATTTGAAATTTCACGGCATCGATTGTCGATTTAATGGTCGCAAATATCCGTTTACTGGCTCCGCTAATGCGTCACCAGTAAACTAAATTTGCGACCATCAAATCTCCAATTAATGCCGTGAAATTTTCAAATACATGTGCAATACAGTTATCTCGTAATTTTCCTTTTAATTATGTTCTATAACTTGCAAAGAAAGGGTGGTGACTGCGAATCAAACATCTTGGTCTCTAAAAAGATCACGCAAGTGTTGGTATAAATGTGATAAACTTGTAGGCCTAAAAATCTTACTTTGATTCTGTACAACTTTGGGACAGGTGACATGTCATTGTTAATTTATATTTACAAAAAAAAGTAAGTTTACCTCTCTGTATCATTTGTCTTTAACCAACGAAGTGTACCTGTTCTTTTTTTGTGAATTTCCGCTAAATAAGTATGAAATTAATGATTAAAGTGCGTGTATCATTCTGGCACTTGGTTCCATTCAAGAAAAGTATAGCAATCCATGAAATCACAAATTGGACACCTAGACATCCACAATTTCCATCTTATTTCAGAAATGTTTACAATATATTTACCTTTTATATTGCAAGAAAATTGACAATGAATTTGTTATTATCTAAGTGAGTATTAATTATTTAACTACACATGCCCTACAGCAAAGCAAATACATAACATGTACATGCATGCCTATTTATAAAAATAATTACTGCCCTTTTTTAAAAATAGTATTTAGAAAATTCTAGCTTAGCATTTTTTCAAAATGTCTTTGTCAAAATTTGAAATAAGAATAAAATCTATAATGGCAGGCTAAAGATATTTAACTATTTTTGTTGTAATTCGCCTTTTAAATGATAGTTTCTTTGCTAAAGTGACTTGCCACGTGTACCTCTTTTATACAAATATTATGAATTTTATAATACGTTATATTACATTTCTTTCTTTGCAAATCCAGATAGATGTTATGCTAACCGGCTGTAATCTCGGGAACGTCGTAAATTCTGGTGCCCTGAATAAGCGTGGTATGGGGTAAGGGCTAAAATGGGGATGTCGTCATATTTAACCTCTGCCCACTCTTTACTTTAAAGAATGGGAAGAGGGTTTAAGGGAGCAGTAAGAGTAGGGAAAAGGTTAAAGGAGAAAATTAAGAGGCTAAAGAGGAAAAATAAAGTGGGGTTAAAAGGCTTAAAGGGAAAAGGTTAAAGGGGCAAGGGTTAAGGGTTAAAGGGTTAAAGGGGAAATGTAAAGGGGAAAGGCTTAAAGGGGAAAGGGCTAAAGGGGAAGGGGAAGGGGAAAGGGGAAGGGGGGAAAGGGGAAAGGATAAAGGGGAAAAGAGTTAAAGGAGAAGGGGAAAGGGTTAAAGTGGAAGAGGGAAAGGGTTGAAGGGGAAAGGGTTAAAGAGAAATGGTTAAAGGGGATAGGGGATAGGGTTAAAGGGAAAAGGGTTAAAAGGGAAAGGGGAAAATGGGGAAGTGAGAAAGGGGAAGACAAAGGGAAAGGGTTAAAGTGGAAGGGTTAAAGGGGAAGGTTTAACAGGAATGGGAAGGGGAAGGTGGTTATGGAGGTGTTTAATTGGGGAAGGGTTAAAGGGGAAAAGGGTGAAAGGCGAAGGGCTAAGGGGAAGAGCAAGGGTGAAGTTAATAAGAGAAGGGAAAGGGGAAGGGTTAATTGGTGAACGGGAAAGGATAAAGGGAACGGTTAAAATGGGAAGGGTTAAAGGGAAAAGGGGAAGGAAGCGGGGAAGTGTTAGTGGAATGGGGAGGGGAGAAGGGTTAAACGAGAAAGTGGAAGGGTTAAGCGAGAAGGGGAAGGGTTAAAAGGGAAAAAGAGAAAGGTGAACGGGCTAAGGGGGAAGGCTTAAAGGGAAGGAGGAAGAGGAAGAGTTAAAGGGCGAAGAGAAGGGGAAGGGGGTAAGGATCAAAGGGGGAAAACGTGGGGAGGGAGGAAAGGGGAATGGGGGAAGGGGAAGTGTTAAAGTGGAACGGGGAAGGGAGAAGGGTTACACGGGAAGGGAGAAAGGTTAAACGGGAAGGGGGATGGGAAAAGGTTAAAGGGGAAGGGGAAGGTTTAAAAGGGAAGGGAGAAGGCTTAATGGGGAAGGGGAAGGAGGAAGAGTTAAAGGGGGAAGAGGAAGGTAGGAAGGACAAAAAGGGGGAAAACGGGAAAACGTGGAAGGGAGGAAAGGGGAAAGGGTTAAAGGTGGAAAAGTGGGGAACGGGTAAAAGGGAGGGGAAGGATTATAATAGGGTGGGGAAAAAGGGGAGGGAAAGGTTGGGAAGAGGGGGATGGCAAGGGTTAAAGGGCGGGAATAAAGGGGACAGCCAAGGGATAAAGAGTGGCAAATACGAGATGACTCGAACCCACGATCAACCGCACTTGAGGCGAGCACGCTAACCATTACACCGCCAATGCTGGTACAAACGCATGAACTTATTGCAATATTAAATCAATAATTATACATTCAAACGTGCCAATATTATGACACCCAATAGTGCATTTATTTGTTCGGCTTTAATCTCGTAAAAGGAAGCAATTAAAACAGAAGTGCTTTTTCCATTTGTGCGACATTTTTTGGGAAGAGGGTTTAAGGGAGGAGTAAGAGTGGGGAAAGGTTAAAGGATAACATTAAGAGGTTAAAGAGGGAAAATAAAGTGGGGTTAAAACGTTTAAAGGGGAAAGGGTTAAGGGTTAAAGGGTTAAAGGGGAAAGGTAAAGCGGAAAGGGTTAAAGGGGAAGGGGACGGGGAAAGGCGGAAGGGGGAAAGGGATAAAGCGGAAAGGGGAAAGGCTAAAGGGGAAACGAGTTAAAGGGGAAGGGGTAAAGGGTTAAAGGGGAAGAGGGAAAGGGTTGAAGGGGAAAGGGTTAAAGGGAAATGGTTCAAGGGGATAGGGGATAGGGTTAAAGGGGAAAGGGTTAAAAGGGAAAGGGTTAAAGTGGAAGGGTTAAAGGGGAAGGCTTAACAGGAATGGGAAGGGGGAGGTGGTTATGGAGAAGGTGTTTAATTGGGGAAGTGTTAAAGGTGAAAAGGGTGAAAGGCGAAGGGCTAAGGGGAAGAGCAAGGGGAAAGTTAGTAAGAGAAGGGAAAGGGGAAGGGTTAATTGGTGAACGGGGAAGGATAAAGGGAACGGTTAAAATGGGAAGGGTTAAAGGGAAAAGGGGAAGGAAGCGGGGAAGTGTTAGGGGAATGGGGAAGGGAGAAGGGTTAAACGGGAAAGTGGAAGGGTTAAGCGAGAAGGGGGAAGGGTTAAAAGGGAAAAGGGGAAAGTTGAAAGGGCTAAGGGAGGAGGCTTAAAGGGAAGGAGGAAGAGGAAGAGTTAAAGGGCGAAGAGAAGGGGAAGGGGGTAAGGATCAAAGGGGGAACACGGGGGGAGGGAGGAAACGGGAATGGGGGAAGGGGAAGTGTTAAAGTGGAAAGGGGAAGGGAGAAGGGTTACATGGGAAGGGAGAAGGGTTAAACGGTAGGGGGATGGGAAAAGATTAAAGGGGAATGTTTAAAAGGTAAGGGAGAAGGTTTAAAGTGGAAGGGGAAGGAGGAAGAGTTAAAGGGGGAATAGAAGGGGAAGGGGAAGGTAGGAAGGATAAAAGGGGGGAAACGGGAAAACGTGGAAGGGAGGAAAGGGGAAAAGGTTAAAGGCGGAAAAGTGGGGAACGGGTAAAAGGGAGGGGAAGGGTTATAATAGGGTGGGGAAAAAGGGGAGGGAAAGGTTGGAAAGAGGGGGTGGCAAGGGTTAAAGGGCGGGAATAAAGGGGACAGCCAAGGGATAAAGAGTGGCAAATACGAGATGACTCGAACCCACGATCAACCGCACTCGAGGCGAGCACGCTAACCATTACACCGCCGATGCTGGTACAAACGCATCAACTTATTGCAATATTGTTATTAACGTAAAGCTTGATATGTGTCATTAATTTTATAAAGATAATGTAATATCTGACATTTTAGCAATTGGGGTTAAATTTCTAAAATATGTAAGTCTTAGATGGTAATAATGCACTAAGACACCTTTGGCTAGTTATTTTATCGATTATTATTAATTCCGGTCAGTATTATTTTAGAAATTACTTAAATCATTGTTGAATACTGTATTATGACTCATAATTAATAAGTGTCTTTTGCGGTAAAATTCAACTCGTAATGTTCAGGCACCTCGATCAAGTTTTCACGTATTTAAATTGATTTCATATGTTCAGGGAGTAAAGAGTTTGTAAAACATAAGTTCAGTTACCTATTCATTAATTTTATCGGTTCCATCACACGTTATTGGTGTGTTTTTGCAGGAATTCCATAGTGACAGGTGCTTGTTCATTTAAAAGGAGATCGCCATTTTATCGAATGGTTACTTCCGGTTTACCGTACTTTGATAGTCACTTGAATAAGAATTTAGATTCAAGTACATTGTTATTATAAATTAATGGCTGGCCTTCCATTTTCATAATTATGTTGTTGAATATTGAAATATACATGTAATATACATGTAATAAGTATTTTTATTAAGTGCTGCTTAGGGACTATTTTCTGTTAAAATGACGTCACACAGAAACGCTAGAGTTAGGTTCTGTGATAGCGAATTTTATCGTTTTATTATAAACTTTCACTATTTCATTGAAGTAACGACAAACTTTCACTTATTTATGAAACTACATGCATATTCTATGCCGTGATCCAGGAATATAGTTGTTAGTAAGAAGTAATAAGCGATTTCCAGTTCTGTGAGCCGCGCAATGGTTTTGCCAGAGGGTATAAATACAGCGTCGATTTGACGTTTTGGCATCTCGAATCTGACTGTCGTCAAGGACGCAACACATCGATAAACCATTTAACTGAGTCTATATCTAATTTACAAGGTACAAGATGCATTTTGATACAGAGTTAACGGTTTTCTGAGCCAAACATATTAATAACTCCATTATGTATATATTAATTCACATTTTTAAATGAGACAACTTGAGTTAAAGTCGATACCAGGGAGCTGATATTCTTATAAATATTTACCATTATAGTAGCAAGAGGGCGCCATTTTTAACTTGCTAACTAGGAACCAGTTCAATGTTTACTACAAATTTCCAGCCTTTGTTGAGAGTTTCGCTATTGAATATGAATTTAAGATACGATATAATCCACCACTTTAACAACCTTATACATAATTTTATTATATAGCAGCCATTATGTCCTTAACATTAAAGCGAGAACAATGTTAAATTACAATCTATCTAGTAGGGGTTCAGAAGGCCAGCATCTATCAGGGTTATTATTTTTGTATTAAGTATAGTTATTTTTACTCTGGATTGAATTATATAAATGGAATGCAGAATCTGGACATAATAAATATATTTTCATGTATACGCTTGATTGTATATACCGCTGGAACTGGACAACTACACAACAAAACAAGACCACAGAGGAACACCTTATAAACTTATCACACGATAAAAATAAACTTAAGACTACGCTACCCCGTCGATAACAATATTAAATCAATAATTATACATTCAAACGTGCCAATATTATGACACCCAATAGTGCATTTATTTGTTTGGCTTTAATCTCGTAAAAGGAAGCAATTAAAACAGAAGTGCTTTTTCCATTTGTGCGACATTTTTTTATTCTCATTACCGTCGATTTACGTATTCTGATTACCTCTTTGATATCTTCAAACTCTTCTTAATAATACGGTCAATATCTAAAACATGGTAACTGCGATCTAAATTGAAGCACAGTTTATCCAATAAAGAGGCAAAACGATTAGAACCACCCACCATGGGCAAGCAAATGGTAAACTTTATCACTTGCGCTGCGAGTCGAGTGCATCCTTTTTTATGATTTACAAAGCCGGGCGCGAACCCATGTCGTATTGGTGATAGGTTTGTATGAGTTGTTAGGTAATCCAACTACCTAACTCATTTAGCCACCCGGACCCATTGTATCATCTGAGAGATCGTGTTAATCTAGCTACCAACCCGGTCATGGATGAAGAAAGGGCAGGGAATTGTTTACGACAAGTGGAATATATCCGTGATGATTTGTGATACATATTCCATAATGGTCCATAAGTCATGTGGCGACCGTAAACTATTCGAAGTGATGATTTAAACTGAATCAATAGTATGAGTATTAAAATATATATTTTGTCTTTCTTCATAATTTCATATTGTTATATTTTACTTATATTTTTTTATAATATCAAAAGGTTATAAGTACAAATGACCGGAGTCTGAAGGTCCACTCAAAGAACTACAAATTTAGCAGTTTTAGACCTTATTTTACATGCAAGTGAGATAGTGGTAATAAAAGTTCAAATTGAATTATCTAGTAGACCTTGTCTTAGTTGAAACAAGTGAGTGTGTGATTGCTGCTAAGCTTATTCTTTGCGACAACTTGAAGGATAAATGTTCCCCACGTACGGAAAATGCTAATAAATATATATTTGATTTTTTCGGCAGGCTGTTGAAGATTATACATTTTGTTTGATCTAAGCTAACATGTAGACTCCATAGCTAATAGTTTGCATACTTTGTTTACCATTACAGACAATTAAACGGAACATACAAATGAGGTAAGTCGAATATTCTCAATAAATCTTTGTAAGAATGTCAATTTTACACTTTCTCTAATCACATATCATTACAGTGGAACGATTATTGGTTTATGTCAAATTCGCAATTTTCCATGCAGCTCGAAATTGGTAAATAGCTTTAAAATGATGAAACAAAGGTAACTATTTCACATTAAACAGCTTATCGAACCACTTTCCACCTTTTGAGAACGAAAATTACCATCGATTAGTTCTTTGCTTACAAGCAAATAATTTGACCTCGCTTTTTCCGTATGCAATTGACCTTACTAGTGACAGGTAAAACGAATAATTTGTATTTTGTCGCTTATTAACGGCCAACTTGCATGGTTCTTTGTCCGTAATTAACACCGACTAAAGGCAGATTCACACAAAATAAGAAATAAGTGCATTGTTGTACTGATTTAATGACGATTCGACAAACTCCGTCAACAATGTCGATAAGATGACGTCCATTTCTTGACCGATCTCAAAATACGAGTAGTTGCACGTTTTTCCTCGATGGGCGTACATTTCATGACATTTATAACTTACAGAAACACGTTTTTTATTAAGGTATCAATCATATCTGATAGTTTTAATGGGTAACAAAAATTTACGATTTGGCAGATAATGCCCCTTTAAATAACTTTTCTGGTTGCACATTTGTCGAACCTTCCCCCCCCATAATTCTAGAACACTAAAGTAACAATCTGCAACAGTCTGACAACCTAACCATGACACCGATCTAATCCCAAGCGTGGTCAGTACCTATCTAAACTTCATATGAACACTTTACCGTTATAGCACGATGACGATCGTGTATATAATATTTTAAGATGCTACATGAAATACAGTGTATACCTTTATATTTATTTCTCCTCTTGATTGCATTTCATAGGTATTCAATAATAGCAATATATCACGAGTTTCTTTGCTAATATGTATTTTCAAGGCTGAAAAAGAATAAAACAAATATCCGTATTACAAGGTGTAACAGGTATAGAAATACACGATTTCTCCAACATTTGGGAGACTATGTCGTCGTCCGGGGAAAAAGTCAACAAATATTGAACTTCAAACGTATATTCGCGTCCAACCTTTTTTTCTTACAAACTATCTACAATACTACACATGTATCAACATCGTGCAGGTTAAAACCGGATTCCTTACATAGTATCAAAATGAGATTCAGTGAAAAGATAATAAAGTCTTAAATAATGTGGAAACCGCTGACCATGCTAACTTCTCGTCT
The DNA here is from genome assembly GCA_002080005.1 of Gigantidas platifrons. Lineage (NCBI taxonomy): Eukaryota > Metazoa > Mollusca > Bivalvia > Mytilida > Modiolidae > Gigantidas > Gigantidas platifrons. The sequence continues at coordinate 528,707 of MJUT01023287.1, forward strand.
ACACATAAAAGTAAAAGAGAATTATCCGTAACGGTTAATACGACCTTAATGATATACGGGAGATGTTCAATCTTAATATTCTGATATAAATGATATGGCAACACACATGATTAGGTCTTGAGTGAATGCGGGTTTAATTTCATTTAGCTTTCGAATACGAGGTTCGTACTCTTACTTCAAAATCGTCCAATCAGAAAAAGGTATCGTGATAAAACCCTCCGATTGGTTGTTTTTCATTAATTAATAAATATAATTATGCATACACTGCAAGATGTTCAAATAATAATTTTTTACATCAGTTTTCGGAACATATTGCACAAAAACCTACTTGAGCTTTTCCTTTATAGACAACACTATATTTTCAATACCGTTTTAGCTCACCTTGTCAAAGGCAACGTGAGATTTTGCCATCACTTGCCGTCCGTCGACTGTCGTCCGTTAACTTTTCACATCAGGTGGGCGATGCAGGCTCAGGTTAGCCTCTAATTGTATACACTACCATATAAATTTTTCGTGCGTACATGTATCACGTTACGAAGTCTCTGGCAATATGGTGTAGACACAACATTTGGCTCCCATTCAATTTGTAGTTGATCGTCCGACCCCTTCTTAATACTTTAATACATCTCCCTCTGTTTTACTGCTCCCAGGTTGTAGGGTTATGGTGTTTAACGCCACATTCAACAATATTTCAGTTATATTGTGGCGTTCAGTTTTATTGGTGAAGGAAACAGGAGTACACTAGAAAGACACCGACCTGCCGCAAGTCACTAACAAACTTTAAGACATAAAGTTGTATCGAGCACACTTCGCCATGACCGGGATTCGAATTCACAGATTTAGTGGTTATTGGGTTATTGGCACTGATTACACAGGTAGTTGTAAATCCAACTATCATACAATCACGACCATGACGGCCCCTATCCCAGGTTTTGAAGCTAGTTTTAAATATTCCAGTCAAATATATTGAACTTGTTGGAGTGCATGCTAGAAAACCTAGGGAAAACTTTAATTTTGCGCAAGTGGTATGACTCGGAAACGACAAATGTCGGATGTCCGTCAAATTCCAAACTTGATCCATATTTTACCCCATGTAAATCTACAGATATAAAATAGAAGTTGAGACATTGTCGGGAAACAACAAGTTGACAAAATTAGTCCTCTTCCCACCTGTCGCTCGTTGCGAGGTGTACTCGATACAATAGTATGTGATAAAGTTTGTCAGTGACTTGTGGCAGGTCTCTGGTTTTCTGCGGGTACTTCGGTTTCCTCCACCAATAAAACTGATCACCACGATATAGCTGAAATATTGTTAAAAGTTTCCTTAAACACACTAACTCTAATCTTATTTTAAATATAATGTTCCTGGGTTAATACATCCTTGTATCCATCTCATTAAAAGTCATTAATTGTATAATATTACATATGGTGTGGTTTTCGTACAATTTCATTGGCTAAATCAGTCACGTGATATACAGAATATTTAATGTATTGCTTCCACTGTGAAGAAACCAGACGTCTTGTTTCTATTAATTTCAAAAAAAAATATTGACGCTATGTTTCTATTTTTAAGTATATTGACGTTATGTTGCTAAATTTAGATCCGGATATTGTCCGTTCCGGACCGCGTTTACACTCCACCTGTATTAAACATTGTGTTCTTAAACAATACAATAATGATGTGTTAATATTTTATTTTCAATGACACGAGTAATACTTTGCATATGCAATATCAAAATTAAGGACTTTTTACTCTGTCAATATGTTATATATGGATTTCGTAAAAAGTCCATAATTGATAACTATCGTGAAGGTTAGTTTTATTGGTGGAGGAAACCGGAATACCAGGAGACGTGCCACAAGTCCCTGACAAACTTTATCACATAATGTTTTATCTAGTATACCTCGCCATGAGCGCATTAGCTTTTGGCTGATAAATAATATGTAGCAATTTTTTTAAGCATATTTTACCGTTTTTTAGCATTATTAATATGAATGTTGATAGAAATATATATTTAATTCGCGGACGTTTTCGCCATATCTTAATAACAGTAGTTTGTGTTAGCTAATAGGATGCCAATGATGTTAGTGAATTGTCTCTTTCTTTTAACATTGTTACGCCATATGTAAATTGATTAGAGTTATCTCCCTTCGTACAATTACTTTCTTGAACAAGTGCTACACAGTGGCTGTTATTGGAGTGGATATTTATCTTCTTACGATTAGAATTGTAACATTGTACCTAGAACATTAAGAATTATTCATGAACAAGAAGAGCCAAAATTAAAACCGGACAGTTGCCTTGACTGTTACGTTTCTCAGTATTCTTACTTATCTTACTATGTTTCTTATAAGACAAGTGAGTGAGTGAGTGATTGCTGTTTCACGCCAATTCAGCAATTTTTCAGCTACATCATGGCGAGAACAGGTTAATTTTCAATGAGATAATGATGAGGTCCACTTTGTTCTAGACCAACACGCTGAGTTGAACTTTCATAGTTCTAGCTCACTGAAACAACAGTCCGCGTGAAGAAAAGCCTCTCCACTCGGACACAGTATTCTGATTCCGAGCAAACCAGTCATTCCTCCTACTCCTTAATGCTGCATTGTTAGCAGAGATGCAACAAATACCAATTTTAAAGTCTTTGGTTTGACCCGACCGGAACTCGAACCCACGATCTACCGCACTCGAGACGAGCACCTAACCATTACACCACTGATGCAGTTCTCTTTTAAGGGAAGATTATTTACTAATTAATACTAATTAACATATATCTTCTTTTTATAATCTAGGAGTATTAATAGGATTATGAATATGTAATGCAACTTTGAAAAATATTGACAAAAATATTTTTCTTTTAAATTTATAGTTCCTGAGATGAAATTTATTAAAACCAAGGTGAATCTTCCTGAGACATACGCTAGGAGTTTTGCTATCATATTTACGACCTTTGGTCTGCTTGCTTCGTAATACTCATAAATTATCTAATCTTGCAATCATTCCAAAGCATCACTTACACTATTTTATATACCTTTGTTTTAGTTTGAGTAATGTCCTGGTTGTTATTGGTGAAGGAAATCCGAATATACGGCAAAAACTTGCTATCATGAGATAGGCAGTAACAATATCAAATTCGCGTCGTAGACCATGAACAGTCTGTATATTTAAATCAAATTACCATACGATCGCGCCCATAAAACCTGCTTTTCATTTTTACTATCCGATAAAGCAAACAGTGGAGACTAAGCAACTATTTTTCACATCTTAACCACTACAACCGAATCTATGGTAAGTGAGTGAGTGAATAATGTTTAAATTATTTTTGATGAGATTATGATGATTATAATGTCTGATGTGTTCTAGAGTATCATGCTCAGCTGGATATTGATAGAATTATAAACACACATTACAGAACACATAAATATAGTTTGATCAGTGATGCGCAACAATTCCACCAATATTGGTGTACTTACTCCGAAAGACTTTTATGTCATTTGGATTTCGGATCTTTCCACTATGAGTGTACCTGATGAATCTTTCCACTATGAGTGTACCTGATGAATCTTTCAACTATGAGTGTACCTGATGCATCTTTCCACTATAAGTGTACCTGACGAATCTTTCCACTATGAGTGCACCTGATTAATCTTTCCACTATGAGTGTACTTGATGAATCTTTCCACTATGAGTGTACCTGATGAATCTTTCCACTATGAGTGTACCTGATGAATCTTTCCACTATGAGTGTACCTGACGCATCTTTCCACTATGAGTGTACCTGATGAATCTTTCCACTATGAGTGTACTGATGAATCTTTCCACTATGAGTGTACCTGATGAATCTTTCCACTATGAGTGTACCTAATGAATATTTCCACTATAAGTGTACCTGGTGAATCTTTCCACTATGAGTGTACCTGATGAATCTTTCCACTATGATTGTACCTGATGAATCTTTCCACTATAAGTGTAACTGATGATTCTTTCCACTATGAGTGTACCTGGTGAATCTTTCCACTATGACTGTACCTGATGAATCTTTCCACTATGAGTGTACCTGACGATTCTTTCCACTATGAGTGTACCTGGTGAATCTTTCCACTATGAGTGTACCTGATGAATATTTCCACTATGAGTGTACCTGATGAATCTTTCCACTATGAGTGTACCTGATGAATCTTTCCACTATGAGTGTAACTGAGGAATCTTTCCACTATGAGTGTACCTGATGAATCTTTCCACAATGAGTGTAACTGATGAATCTTTCCACTATGAGTGTACCTGATGAATCTTTCCACTATGAGTGTACCTTATGAATCTTTCCACTATGAGTGTACCTGATGAATCTTTCCACTATGAGTGTACCTGATGAATCTTTCCACTATGAGTGTACCTGATGAATTTTTCTACTATGACTGTACCTGATTAATGTCATTTCAGAAACGCGTGGCGTCGTGACAGCTAAAGTAGATATCTGCGTTCGTGTTACAAAATGTCACAATCCAGACAGGCAAAACAATACCCTACTGAAAATAAAAAATAAAATGACAGTATAAATTAATAAATATGAGAGCACGAACAAACAATAACAGATAATTACTGTTTGTCATGAGTACAGACGTGTTGAGAATAGACTCCTATGTTATCCATGTGCTTATATACATAGTATCAAGGTTCTCCACTGCTGGTTAGCATTCCAACTTCTGTCTGAGACTTTGTACGTTAGTGTAAGGGAATTAAAATGAGTTGCAATTTCTAAATAAACGACATTTTGCTAGTATTCGTAGTTGGTGCGTCTACCCCATTGCAATACAACTTTGTCCGACTACATGTAATATGTTCCGTTGTCGACTCTCACCTTACCTCATTAAACACAAAAACACCACGACAAATGATGTTGGACATCTAGGTCATATCTTGACACAGGTACAAAGATGTAGCTAGGTCAAGCTTCTTAGTTTTTAAGGCAAAATTCAAATTCAAGACCACGTCCAAACTTCCAGAGACCCGTTATTTAGCATTGTCGAGGCTTCATTTTGTTTTCAAATAAAGGATCAAATATAACTATAACGTTCATTTGGTATAAATACTGACAGTGCCTAATCAATGTTGTTCTGCTTTTATTTTTCAGTAAGTATAATTAATGTGGTAAATGTACATAGACTAATAATTCCCCGGTCGAGTCAGGCGTGAGAGAGCAACGACTGGTCAGCTAGATGTCAGTGTAATGTGTCTGATTGATAAAAGAGATAAAAGGTCTACCGGTGGATTC